>JAOTQM010000437.1:0-77158 GCA_026939265.1 Oreonectes daqikongensis | reverse complement strand
GAGGCCCGAGTTTGGGAACCCCTGGGCTAATGTTATATTAAAATGTTAATGTTGAAAAATTTGGGATGCACTCACTACACAGCAAAATCCCCAGAGTTAAATCAACTCTACTCAGAGTCTATATGGTCCCAATCTACAGAGAGTTAAAGTAACACTGAAGCAGAGTTAAAGTTAATGAGATGATGAAGGTGATTAATTATGTGATGATTGAATCATTAATGATAAACACCTGCTGTTAACAAACACAATCACTGAAGAAAACATCAACAATAAGAAGTCAACAATAACAGTGATCACTGTTTCATTTAGTGGGGCTCTTATACTGATTTTGTCTTTACATTTATTTTGTTCAGCTGTAATATTGTGTTTCTGAGAGTACGGTGAAACTGCAGGCCCGGAGGCCCAACTGCACACTCAGACCTGCACGCTCAGACCTGCACTTCAAGAACTATCGTTTTTCAGACAGTGCCACCTGCTGTTTGGAAGATTATCCAACATTATTACCTAACCTGAATTCAATTGCTGATAGATTGCAACTTACACTATTTTGCTACTATAAAATATTATGCATAGTAGGTTATGATTTAATGCATTAAGTCTGGTTTATTTTTATTAATTGTATTGTAAATAGAAATTGTTCAGTTACTTAAATATTTTCATAGCCATTTATTGTTTTCCTAATTATTTAGGATTTATCACATTCTTTAGTATTGAGTTAGGGATGAACATTAACTCTATATTTACGTACAATAAATTATAGTGCTCGGAGTCATTTTCTCACACCAAACTTTATTTTGTATTCTTTTACTTGAGGTCCTACAAGTCATCGAGCTGTAAACAATGCTGAAAAAAATTGCAGTTTGTTGATTTGCAGAAGAGGCAGTGATAATGTGGTTGACTTCTGCAGAGGCGTAAACGATAGTTCTGGAAGTGCAGGTCTGAGTGGTGCAGTTGGGCCTCCAGGCCTGCAGCTTCATAATGTTGGTTTCGGAAGCACATTGATAACAGCTGAATAGGAGCTGAATTATCTTCTTCTGTAGATGGTGATTCGTGAATTATTTTGAGCTGAATTGAATTGTTTTGGTTGTTTTTTCTTTTTGGCTTTGTTTTGCATTCTTAATTTAATCTTGTGCCAAATCTTTTTAATTTTTCAGACATCAAGAATCAGTTCATGAATCTCAACAACGGTGACAAAAGTAAAGTTCAGTAGTATTGTTTACTCATGCTGCAATGCATGCTGGGAGTCATGGATGAGTTCTGTTCTATTCTGTTACCCAGAATGCATTGCAGCACAAAGCTTTCTTATGTGATTGATACCACTTTTAAGATTCATACGCTGATTCTTGATGTCTGAATATTTATGTGTGATAAGCTTTTTACAATTAAAAATATTTTTGCAACACAACATTAAACTTACAATATTAGCAATATTAAGAGCAATATTGAGTATGTAAATGACTAAATAAATTTACTACTGTACCATTTACCATCAGTGAACATCAAATGCAATTCAGCTTTTGTTTGGCTGTTATAAATGTGATTTAGAAACACAATATTACAGCTGCACAAAAACACTTACAAGAAAAATCAAGAGTAAGAGCCCAACTAAAAGAAACAGTGATCACTGTTATGGTGACTTCTTATTGTTCATGTTTTCTTCAGTGATTGTGGTTATTAAACAGCAGGTGTTCATCATTAATGATTCAATCATCACATATTAATCACCTTCATCATCTCATTAACTTTAACTCTGCTTCAGAGTTACTTTAACTCTCTGTAGATTGGACCCATATAAACTCTGAGCAGAGTTGATTTAACTCGGGATTTTGCTGTGTACCTGTTTCAGCTGTAAACTGTATATGCCCATTGAAAATGAACGCATTTAGTACAATGCAAATACATTAAAGAACCATATATCATACCTGTCAACATTTGAGTCCCAGAATCCGGGAGAACCGCAATGGAGGGGTTGCTGGGGTGTTGTGCAGGGCAAATAGGGCTAACATAACATAACTTTAATTTCAAATTCTTAAATGTAATTCAGAATAAGACACACTGTTTAATGCAGCTCTGCAAGATATCATTTTTATTTAATATTTATATTTTGCAAGAGATCTCAACGTCAGACATTAATTAAACGCAGTTTTAAAATGTACGAACAGTTTGTCCCTTCACGCTTCCCGTAGTTTGAACTTTTGTTTGGTTAGCAGATTCTAGTTAATTAGACAAACTTTCAAAAATATATTACAGTAGACCAAGAGCAAAAAAATACATTACGGACAGAAATACTTTAAAACTACAAAAATTTTAGTTCTGCAGATCAAGCACTAGCTGTAACGTAGACTATAGCCTTCTGCATCTAACGTTACCCGACGATGGAACGATCTGTCGTCTCTCCAGTGAGCAGACACAGACTGTAAGCAGCGAGCGTTAAATGGAAAATGCGGAGTGGAATATGGGCCTTAAGCGGCGTAATAAGAGAAAGTTTGAGAATCCCCCATTGTTTACGTGAATGTGTTCCGTTTCCCATCAGTCTTGGAGTTTCAAAGGTATACTGAAAAATGACTGAAAATATGGGAGTTTTATGGGAGAAATTACAAAACAGGAGGGTGGCAGGAGATGGGTGTGAAAACTGGGAGTGTTGACAGGTATGCCATATATGTATATTACTGAGCAATCGACTGATAACAAAATTTCAGCTTACCTCAATATGCTATTTCAAATTAGATGGCGAGTTTTTGAAAGCCATTATAGCTGGTGGTAACTTGGGTGCACAGAGCTTGCAGCGCATTCGAAAGTTGTTTTGAATGATTTCGAAAAATTCTTAATTTGCGGAGGACGAAGAGAAAGCTCTTGTTTGATAAATGAGCCAGTAGTGGGGAAATAATAACTTTTAAGAAACAATCTTTTTGAGTAACGACCCCAACACTGATGTCCTTGCTGGAGTGTGACGTGATTTGTATGCGATGGATCGCGTACAAACCAACAGGGTGTCGGAATGGTATATGTTTATATTTCTCATCCAACCACAATTAAATTCACTCAATCCGGATGGCGCGATTTATCTGGATAGGTTTTTTTTTTTGACGGTGAGAACCCAGATAGCAAAATTGTTGCGGCCCAGATTCAGCCCAAATCTGACACGTTCATTTGGCCCACATGTGGCATGGAATGATGGCACTTGGGTGGTCCGCTCCTGTTTGCCAGATCTGAGCCACAAGCAAACCATGGCAATGCCACATGTTAGCCAAATGTACACCAAATACATTGCTTTTTTCTGGCCCAGATCTGCTCCAAACCTGACACTTTCATTTGGCTCACATACCACAGTGTCCTGTTTTTTTTTTTAGACGTTCTAAGAACGTTCCCAGCTAACAAAAGTCACCATCATGGTGATCAGTGTTTCCTTGTGTTGGGTTCTTCACCCTTGACATTCATAGATTACATTTTTTGTGTGCTTTTAAAGTACATTTGTGAAGCCAATGCAAATAATAATCTACTTTTATGCATCTGTTTGGAGGTTATTAAACTCACCATCATGTTGTTTCATTGATGCCTGTGTTGTTAATCCTGAAATAACAGTTTAAGATCAAGATCAGGGTGTTCAATTGCAATTTGTCTAAAAAGATTTCAGAAATATGTATGTAAATGAAATTTAATCTACAGCAGAACTTAGACACACAGACATGAAGAATGAGTGTATGAATCTCAACAATGGTGACAATCAACAGACAAATTCAGAGTAACCGCAATGCATGCTGGGAATCATGAATGAGTTTTGTACAATGATGTTACCCAGCATGCATTGCAGTATTAAGTTGTCCTTTGTTGATTCTCACCATTACTTAGGTTAATATAAAGATTCTTGATGTCTGTGTTTTTCTGTGTTCTGCCACAGATTGTTTTAATTGCACTACATTTACATTTACGCATTTGGCAGATGCTTTTATCCAAAGCGACATACATTTGTACTGTTACGCCCCGTCTAGGGGTAAGGAGTGCAACATGAATGAGTCAAAATACTGCTAATAACAATCATAACCATTTATTTGAATAACTTGGGACCTAAGGATTCAGGAGCTGACAAAGCCAAAACAATAAACAAAACTCTTTTATCATAAATAAAAGAATAAAACAAACAAAGCAAAACTAAAGATGGCAATTATCAACTCAATATCAGCTTTCTTCCTGGACAGAAACACACACAAACTTCTCCCACAGGCAAACAGACTCAGAAGGTTGTAAAAGTACATTTTTTGTATAGTAAGCAAGTGGGGGTTAGGTGCCTTGCTCAAGGGCACTCATATTTCATCCAACTTCTTAGAAATTAAAATGCCACAGACTTATCTTAAATTGTTATTTTAGAATTAACTGCACATAAATCAGTGAATCAACATGATGGTGACTCTAATGACCACCAAACAAACCCAGAAGATTAAATTCTCATTTGCATTAGCTTCACAAATGTATTTTAAAAGCACACAGCCACTGCACACAAAAACATTTAACCTGATGTAAAATGATAATCAAGGGTGAAGAGTCCAACTCAAGGAAACACTGATCACCATGATGGTGACTTTTGTTAGCTGGGAACGTTCTTAGAACGTCTAAAAATTAAAACTGGACACTTTGCGTAATGTGGGCCAAATGATGATGGTTTGGAGCGGATCTAGAATAACTCATTAAAAGAATAAAAGTGAACTGAGGGCCAGATTAGGCTCAAATTTAGTTTTTAATTTAGTTTATTTGGCTAACATGTGGCATTGCCATGGTTTGCTTGTGGCTCAGATCTGGCAAACAGGAGCGGACCGCCCAAGTGCCATCATTTCATGCCGTATGTGGGCCAAATGAACGTGTCATTTATGGGCCGAATCTGGGCCGCAACAATTTTGCTATCTGGGAACGGAATGAAATAGGAGTAACAAGGCTATTTTTAAAATGTAAGGAGTAGAAGTAAAAAGTCGGCTAAAAATTATTAGGCCTACTCCAGTAAAGTATAGATACTCCAAATTTCTACTTAAGTAAGGTAACAAAGTATTTGTATTTCGTTACTTGACACCTCTGGTTAAAGGAGACATATTGCATGGTATTTCGAGATCTTTATTGTATTTTTGTGGTGCACTTTTAATTTTGAAAAATTATTTTGAAAAATATTGTACTTTTATTCTTCACCTATGTCTCTCTTTTTACAAAACAACCAGATCCCTACGTCCGATATGCTCTAATTAGTCAAACTAACCCAATCTGTTGTGATTGGTCACCCGTCAGAAATGTTTTGTAATTTGAGTACTTTGGTTCTCCATAAAACTGTAAGTGTCATGAAATGAACACAAATACATTCATACTTACCCACTGTAAAATGGTTTCCATAACTGCAGGATCATTTAAATTTTGAGCAGATTTCACCTCCACTCTCACAATCTGTGTCTTTGAACCTGTTAGGACATTACAAGTTGTATCATTGCTTGTTCCATGACTAGTCATCATATCCCCCTAAGAAATGTTTTGTCCTGAGAATGTTCTCAAAACATCCCTGCTGGTGTCGAATACATTCCCAGAACATTCTAAAATGGTCACAATGTGGAGTTTTTTAAAGGGGTGTGGGGACGTTATTTGGTGGACTTTCACAGAACATTCAGGACGTTCTCTGAACATTTAGGTGACAATTACTATAGGACATTCTCATAATGTTTGCAGGAACTTTAGGAGACCAAACTACATTGATCCCTGCTAACACATGACTTACCAATAATTTATTCGTCTTTTTTTGGTATTTTTATGACTTAAATCAATGTTAAATATGGCTGGTTTGTCAATGTTAATGTCATTTAATTAATATCACTTTTGCATCCACAAATAATGTTGAATAAATGTTGGAATTTCAACAAATCACCATTATTGTGACCAGTGTTTGGTATAGCTGGGATCTTGACTCTTGTATTTTAGATATTTTAGGATAAGGGTTTAAGTTTAAGTTTAGGTTATCTTCGGCTGTTAATGTGTGTTAAAACATTTGTTGTCAAAAATATCAAAGTTCCAGTGGGATCAGAGAATTACAGTGATTTTCTCACTATTTAGGTACTGGAATAACTGTGTTAAAATACAGTTTTAAAAAAGTAAAGTATTATTATGGACAACTAAGAGAATATATGATTTTCAAACACTCTTACACTGCTGAATTAATTAGACATCAAGAATCAGCTTATTAAATTCAACAATGGTGACAATCAACAAAAGAAAACATTGTGCTGCAACTCAATCATGAATCCCAGCGTGCATTGCAGTTGATCTGTTTATCTGAATTAGGTTGATTATTGTCACCCTTGTTAAGATTTGTAAGGTGTGTTTGGCTAATTGCACATGCAACTTACAGATCCTACAGATGAAAGGTAGGGCTACCGAGCAGAGCTGATCATCCATCATCCCATCAGGTCTTATAGCCCCACAGGGTCTGTTTGGACTAACGTCAGGTTGTCCAGTCGCCCATTTCAGTGTGGCGTTTTCAAAAGTAGTTTTGTCTGACCACTCCCACCAATTCCTGAACAGGCCAATCCATGCTTTATTAGGCCCTGGGTTCATTTGCACCAGACGGTCATTCTCAGTTTGAGTCTGAATGGTGGGCAGGTCTGTATGATGCTGTCTGCAGTAGTTCCGAGCTCCAAACCAGTTCATCCACACATCGGTGATCAAAACATATTTGTTAATGTCTGTTTCATTCTCTGTAATAAGACATAAATGAGGTTGATTAAACTATATATTTTTTGCCTTTTGTAAGGTTTTGTCAGTGTTGTATACACTAAATCTAAATTATATTGTGCCTTTTTATTGTTCATTCCTGTTCTGTATTTTCAATATTAATCCTGTTCTGTATTTTCAATATTAATCAATCTACTGTAATAATGCTAAGATTTCTGAAATATTGCAAAAATATCTAATAGTGTTCCTGAGGGCTCCATTTTGGGACCCCTGCTGTTAGCCTTATATATGCCTCCCTAGCTGGCACAGTTAGTCAGTTTAACGTCAGAAGAACGTTGGACTCCAACATTTACAATGTTGGGTTAATGTTGTATTTTGGTTGAAAATAAAAATCTGATTGACGTCAAAATCCAACACTGACTTAACGTCAAGTGATGAAAGAAGTAATTGACCATTAGTAATGAAACCTGCTGTTAATAAAGAGACTTACTACATAAAAAAAGAACGAGAACAAAAACTATAACTGAGTTACAGTCCAGAGATGGCCATTTTTAGTCCCTGCAGTCGTCCCTGAGTTTAGCTCCAACCAGATCCAACACATGTTGTGGAAAATCGTTCTCCCAACATAAAGAAAGAAGTCTTGCAGACGAGGGTTCCAGATATCAAGAAGTCAAACTTTATTTGCTCGAGCCAACAAAGTGAGATGTGCTGAGTACAATACCCAACACATCTAAACTTACAGTGCTTTTGCTACATCTTTTATACAGATTTTTCATGGCCTTCTCACATCACCCACCAATCATATTTACATGATGTAGTTCTTCACCAATCACATTTTGCATGATGTAACCTTTTTCCCATTAGTTCGTCCCCTTAGCACCTGCAACCATTAAATCATAGTCTCCCTTTGTTAAAATCTAACTGTGGCCGGCACTGTCCGGAATCATGCGCTTCTCCCCACTCCTTCCTACGCCTTTCAATGGCGCCTTATCACGTATCCTTGAAGCATGATTCTAGCTGACTCTGGATTTCGTGCACTTAGCTCAATGTTATCAAGTGTGTGTGCGTGCGTGCGTGTGTGTTACTGATTTAAACTAATTAAAATATATTCTGTGTACATGGCATACGTGCAGTACGTGTTCCGTGCTCTCATGTGCTCTACTTGAGGCCTACATTTGGCCTATAACAAGTGTGCATAAAGTGACTGTTATATCAGTGAATTATCAGTGAATTCAGTGAGTATGCATATTATAATGATATGAATTAAAAACAGTGAATATAAAATAACTACCATATCATAGAAAAACCACCATACACACCTGCCTTGAAGTTTTCTAGTTTAGTGTTTCCCAACCCAACCCTACTGACAGCAGAGATGGGCGTTTCAAATACAAAATACTTAACCCTTAACATGCACAGGGCCCGTGGGTGGGTTAACACTTAATTTTTGTTTTGTTGAAAGAAATTTAGATGAAACTCACCATCATGGTGATCAGTGTTTCCTTGAGTTGGGCTCTTGACACTTAAGCGTTAGATTTTTGTTGCATTGTAACTGTGTGCTTTTTAAGTACATGTGTTGTAGATATTCAAGTCAAGTGTTTTTTGTTGTTATTTTGTAGTTTGACTAACTGATCTCATCTGGATTGATCCTAAAAGAAACAAAATGCCTAAAAGAGAGATCATGACCCCACTCTTTATGCGGATTACCTTCCAAAGCCACGCCTCCTCCAAAGCCACGCCTCCTCCAAAACACATAAATGTGCACAGACCAGAAGCTGTTGGATGGCGGTACGACGAGAGACACGGCATATTCACCAGTGAGAAAGCATTGCAGTACGAAGTGAATAACTTTTTGAGGGTTCCTCCGCCAAGCCGGGTTCTTGCTGCTTCTCCGCCATTCTCTCTACAACAGAGGACGTGAGCGCGCTGGTGACGTGATGTCTGCGTGAACTGGGTGCGCAGTGGGATTAAAAATATGTTGGATGAATATGTAAACCGGACCAGACTGTGAACCAATCTAAACGATCGGCCAGAATGTTTTTTAGTCCTACACCCTTCACAGACAATGTATTTATATAAAAAAGATTGACCACTATACTTCTTGATTGCTATCAGGATGTGAAGAGATTTCTAACCAGCATGACAAAAAATGTTTCTGAACACAATGATGCATTATGCCTTTAAGGATACATTGTAAAGAGCGTAAACATCAATATATGATGATGACGGTAATTACGATATCACCATCTAATCTATTAAATTCTCTTGGACTGTGTCAAAAGAAACGAATTTAAAAAAAGTTGTTGACTTGCTGAATCAATTAGATTTAAAGAATCAGTGTATGAATCTCATCAATGGTGACAATCAACAAAAGAAAACTTCATGCTGCAATGCATGCTGGGAAACATCATTGTACAAATCTCATTGATGACTCCCAGCATGCATTGCAGTTGATCTGTTTATATGAATTAGCTTTGATGATTGTCACCATTGATGAGATTCATACACTGATTCTTCATGTCTAATTGATTTAGCTGTGAAACAGGTTATTCAAAATCATAAACTCTGTTCCTGTTCTGTTAGTTGTCCATAATACTGGTTTTATTTAACACTGCATTAGCACATACATTTACATAATTCTGACAGAACACACTCAATTGTCACTGATGTGCCTTCTGAGTGATTTCATGTGCTGATGTTTACACTCTTCACCATGTATCCTTTAACACATGAGAAATTAAAGGCAACCAGAAGTAGCACGCCCGCCGTGCTGCAATAAATATGTTTTTTGTTTGAAAATAAACATAGAGAGTCACCGTTGCGCTGTTATAAATCATGGCGTCGCTCTTGTAATGCCGCGCTGTCCCCGCAAAGTATTACATATCACCATTAGGCATACCCACACCCATAGAACAATATCACAAACACCCAAAACATTAGATAAATTATACAAACAAAAATAAATACTAAACACATTCTGTGACTATACAAACAGGGTGTCACACAAACACTAAAACTCAAAAGGGGAACTAAAGGAAACACTAAACACTATTATGGTTTTTGTTCTTATTGGTCATGTTTTATTTCAGTGATTCTGTTTGTTAACAGCAGGTGTTCATCATTAATAACTCAATCATCACTTCATTATCTCATTAAATTGTTCATGTGTTCAGTTGGGAGACATTAAAACATTCTGTCAGGGGGGCCGAGGACCAAGTTTGGGAACCCCTGATCAAACATTACTGTTTGTAATTGCTGTCAAGCTGTAATAAAGATGGAAAGTGACACTTAGTAATGTTGAAGTTGATCTTTCAAGTTTTTATTCGTTCTTTTATACTCCGCAACCAAAAACAATACTGTCATAAACTCTTGGGTAGATATTTTACGTGACCTTTCAGATACACTTTGACATCAACATTTATTATACAAACCTCAACAATAGTGACAATCAACAAATTCAGATAAACAGATCAACTGCAATGCATGTTGAGAGTCATGAATGAGGTTTGTACTATGATGTTACCCAGCATGTACTGTTTTCTTTAAAGGTTTTGGTTGATGCTTACCATTACTTAGATTCATACACTCATTCTAAACATTTCTGCAAATACTTATGAAAACAAATGTATTTTTTCCTTACTATATTTTCACTATTTTCTACTTAGAATTTGCAAAAACAGTAGAATCATCTGACATTTGCTTTAAAAAAGAAAAAAAAAAAAGGAAAGGCAAAAGTGTTTCACCGAGACATTAAACCTAGCAGATAGCTCAACTTAAGGAACCACTGATCACCATACTGGTGACTTCAAACTAAAACTAGAAACCAACATAAACTAGAGTTTAATTTCTGTTAATTCTCAATAAGAGCTTTTGTAGATGTGTGACAGAAACAACATCATCACTTATTACACTACTTTCACTTTATTTGTGTTTAATTTTCCTTGTGAGATCTTGTCAGATTTAATGTGTTCATCTCTTATTTACACTTGATGTTCACGTAAGTTTGTGTATAGTTATATGCAGTCAGTTATAGTAATTGTTGTGTTTTTTTCTGTTCTTCTCCGTCTCTTTTTTAACAGCCAGTTTTATTACTAATGCTAATTTATTACTAATGACTTATTACTAATTCAACCAAAATACAACATTAGCCCATTGTGTTAAACTGACTAGCTGTGCCAGCTGGGAAAGATAAAAGAAGGATAAAAGTCAGGCAAGAGCTATTGAGCAAAAATGTCTTACCATTGAAACAGAAAAACGGAAAGTTTTCGCTGCACAAATGATCATTCCATTTGGTTGGATCCAGTGCAACACATTCCTGATGTAAAAATTTGTTGTTTGGTTGGCCAACTAACCAACTTACAAATGTCACATTTTCATCTTTATAAGACCATCGCCAGCCATTAATGTCATTGTACAATCCAGTCCAGGTCAATGAAGTCAATGCAGGTTGAATTGCTTCTTGTAAATTAGTTAAGTCTTCATTACTTTGAACAGTGGCCAGGTCAATGTAATTCTGTCTGCAGTAAGCTTGTGCTTCATTCCAGGTCTTCTGTTCCTGGATCATAACATACTGACATGAGATGTTCTGGATGAAGGGACAGAGTCCTGTTGAGAGAAACACGTTAAAAGTTAAAGTGTACAGAGAAACTCATTATGTTTAATTTATTTGAGCCTACATATTTGTCCATCTGTTGATGTTTTGAAAACAACTGGCATGACAATTCACATATATAATGTATAGAATCATATAACCCTTAAAGTACTTCAGGGCAAAAACTTCAAGCTGTGATTGAATTTATTTCATTTGAGCCTTTTATATTGAGAGCATTTCTTTACATACAATTAAATTATTCACCTAATGCATAAAAGTGAAAATATTACATTTCCTTCACATATTTACAGTTATTTCTTTATTTCGTTATAATAATTGACAGTCATTTTTAAACAAAACAACATGCAGCATGACATTAGAGTCTTCTTGTCTGACTTTGACTTAAACACAGACTCCACTCTTCAGCATAGCGGTGACTTAAAACCATTTAACGGTCAGAAAAGAAAAATTCTGTAGTTTTTACAGAAAAATACCGGCAGCTGTGGTTGCCAGTAGACTACCGTAAAAATACGGGAACATCCTGTTTTTATTCATCCAATCAATTCACAGAGGAAAACATGAGCCACACCCACTATTCTTCCTCATTAAATATTCAATTTTGCTTTGAAATACGTCAGAATAATGAAGACAATCATAACTTCTGCTTCACAGAGACTTAAGCATAACATCAATGAATGTTGTTTAAAGTCACCGTTATTGTGATCAGTGTTTACTTTAGTTTGGTTTTTCACCTGTGACTTGTTAAACAAGTTTTATTTTGGTTGCTATGCTATGATGTGTTTTATAAAATATAATTGTCATAGTAAATAAAACCTAAAGGGAATGTAAACAGGACCTTTATTCTGGTTTTCATTATTGTGAATACTGAATTAAAAGCAGTATTTTATGTTTTGAAGTTTTTTAATAACATTGTGAATGAGCTTAAATTTGAGAAACAGTAACAATCATTTGAGAAAAGTTGTTGAGCAGTTTGGAAAAATCTGCACTTGATTTTTAACACAAGACATCAAGAATCAGTGTATGAATCTCAACAGTGGTGACTATCAAATGAAAAGCTTCATGCAGCAATGCATCCTGGGAGACATGAATGAGTTTTTCTACTTTGATGGTACCCAGAATGCCTTGCGTTTATCTTATGTGGTCATTTTTGTGGTCAATAATGGTGACTCAACAAAACCATCAACATCTACACTTGTGTTCATTCTCAATAAGAACTTTTGTAGATGAACCACAGAAATAAAGTCACAGTGATGTAATAAGTGAAAGTATTAATAGTGTTTGTGGAGTTGTTTAATGGTGTGTTTTTAAAGAAAAAAACTAATTGTTTCAAACTAATTTCATTTGAGTTTTTACAACGTGTTTTTTCCAAAAAAAACCCGACAGAACAGGTTTTGCAACTTGTGACGTGTTTTTTCCATAAAAATGATGGAATTTCACTGTTAATTTCACTGCCAGGTTTTACAGTGTTTTTCCGTATTTTATACGGAAGTCTTCTGACAACAGTTTTTCTCTGTGAAAACGTACTCGGTTACTTACGTAACCTCGGTTCCCTGAGATACGGGAACGAGTACTGCGTAGCAGACGCTATGGGAACCAGTACAATCCCGCCGTGCTCGGGCAAGAACAAAATAATGTGAACCCAGGACAGCGTCCGGGGCAAAATCACCAGGTACCCACTGAGCAAAAGTTCCTTCTTATAGACGTCCCCTGAGGAGCCAGAATGAAAGTTTTTCTGACGTCTTTTTCTGACGTCTTCTGGACGTCCAATGTTGACATCCATATGACATCTATAGAAGGTACGAATGTAGTTGAAATGTGGTCGTTGTGGACGTATTTTCAACGTCTTATAACATCAACGCAGACTCATTTTAGACATTATTTTAACAAAAATAAGTGTTACACTATGCATTATATTAAAACATATTTATCAATATCACTTTTGCACCCGTTATTAATGTTGAAATTTCAACAAACCACCGTTTTTGTGATCAGTGTTTGCTTTAGTTGGGCTCTTGACTCTTGGTTTAATGTCATGTTTTATTGGCTGCCAATTTGTGTTTGGCAAAGAAAACAATGATCCAGTTGGATCAGAAAGTGTTGGTGATTTCATCACTATGAAGTCACTCAAACAACTCTTAAATGTTTAGTTATTAATATGTGAACACTGTGTTATGATGCAGTTTAAAGAAATTAAAGAAGTTTTATAGACGACAAACAGAGCACGTGACTTAAAAACCTGTGACACTGTTGAATCAATTAGACATGAAGAATCAGTGTATGAAACTCAACAATGGTGACAATCAACAAAAGAAAACTTCATGCTGAAATGCATGCTGGGTAACATCATAGTACAAAAACTCATTGATGACTCCCAGCATGCATTGCAGTTGATCTGTTATCTGAATTAGTTTGATGATTGTCACCATTGTTGAGGTTTGTATGATGAACATTGATGTCTAAGTTTGTCAGTAAACATTTTCTGATATTTTGTCTCTGTACTTTGTTTTATTTGTGAACCTTAATGTCAACATCAATCATGAATAAATCAAATCTTAGTATAATTTAAAAAAGTTTTTATTCTCTAACACTTGTCATAAAGCAAACTATTCCTTCAAATCCTTTTCAAAACCTTTATTTCTTTATCAATGCACAAGTGTTCTTATTGAAACACAATTACAAACATTGAAAGAAAGTAAGTTAACTTGATGAATGTTAAGAGTCAAGAGCCCAACTAAAGCAAACACTGATCACAAAAATGGTGGTTTGTTGAAATTTCAACATTAATAGCAAGTGCAAAAGTGATATTGATTCAATGACATAAATATGTTTTAATATAATGCATAGTGTAACACTTATTTTTGTTAAAATGTCTAAAATGAGTCTGCGTTGATGTTATAAGACGTTGAAAATACGTCCACAACGACCACATTTTAACTAAATTCATACCTTCTATAGATGAACGTCAACATTGGACGTCCAGAAGACGTCAGAAAACGACGTCAGAAAAACTTTCATTCTGGCTCCTCAGGGGACGTCTATAAGAAGGAGCTTTTGCTCAGTGGGGAGAACTGCACCCAGGAACGAGACCCGTTGGCTGGGAGACAGAGCGCTTTTGGCAAAATTCACCCTGAGCCCCAGGCCCTCCAGGTGGTTGAGGAGAAGGGACCTGTGGGATAGTAGCTCGTCCTCCGACTGGGCCAGAACAAGCCAGTCGTCGAGGTAATTCAGAACGCGGACTCCAACTGCCTGAGAGGGGACCGAGCCGCGACCATGCACTTCGTAAAAGTGCGCGGAGCGAAGACCTTCCATCCGATGGCTGAGGGCGGACAAAGATGTGTGGCCACAGACTCATCAAGCGGAGGCATCCGTTCGTAGCCCCTGTCCTCAGCACCGTCGACCGCAGTGACAGCAGAAGAGGATGAAGGGCCACGCCAGGAAGCGGTAAGTTGATCGTGCACTTCCGGAAAAAATGGAGAAGCACGATGACGACGCCTCGGCAGGTACCACTCGTACCAAACGGCTGCGGGTTGGTTCCACAGGTGAAACCCAAGCCGAGTTCACCGACAGCAGTGGTAAGAACGCGGATGAGCTCCGCGTCCGCCGCAGGCTTCGGCTCACCGACATCAAAAGATGGCAGAGGGGCGGGGTCGATAGGAGAGCCCGACAACTCCCCCGCATCCGAAGCAGCCAGAGACATGCTGTCATCGTCCGCATCCACGCCCCCGAACGAAACCAGGTCACTCGTAGCAGCCGAGGGACGCTGGTCCGGAAGGACGAAGCGGACCGGAGAGAACTCTCTCGGTGGAGACAGCGAGGCACACGAGGACGAGGCCGCCGTGAGCTCGCTAATCACCGGGTGCTTAACTTCTCTGCCCCGCTGTCTCTTCCTCACAGGCTCCTGAGAGAAAGCAGACGGGAGGGCGCGAAGAGCGGGTTGGCTCTCTGAAAAGAAAGCCAACCGAGCGCGGAGAGACTCATGTCCCCACAATGGGAACATGAAGACTCCTTGAGCACGTCGTCCGCGTGGGAAACCCCAAAACAGGCGACGCACTCACCATGACCGTCAGCGGTGGGCAGAGCAGCCCGGCACGAACGGCAGTAACGGCGCGGCATTAAAAAATACGTCAGATAATTTGCTGAGGAAAGAGCTCTTTTAGAACACCGGATAGCGGCAGGGAACCCGAGCCAACTCAAGAAGGCGGAAGCGCCAACCCAGCCATGTGGGGCCCAGACGGGTTGCACCTGGGCTACCCAACTGGGACCCAGCTAATTTTGTCCTCAGTTTCCATGGTGGCCCCACATGGGTCAGCCCAGATGAAGTGAATACTGCTTAGTGTGCATACTACAAGGAGGTAAATGTGACACTGAATGTTGGAGTTAATGAGATGATGAAGTGATAACAAACAGAATCACTGATGGACACAGAAACAACAAGACTGAAACACAAGGAGAAACACAACAGCTGACTTAGATCAAAGAAATCATTAAATCTCTCACAAGAGGAGAATTAAACAACAAACATCATTACCATCTTCACTTTTATTGCAGCATGTTATTGAGAATAAACTGATTTTATTCTGTTAATGTTTTATTGAAAATCATTGTTTGGTTTGATGTCACCATTATGGTGATCAGTGTTTGTTTTAGTTGGGCACTTTGACTCTTGACTTTAAATGTATGTCTTTCTATGATAGTTGCTTGTTTGTTCTGGCAAGAAGACAAGAGACAGAGTGGTTATATTGGTCTATAATTAAAAATCACGATATACTGAATACATAAACTTATTTAAACCACCCATAACATGAATACCAAATTATGAGCTTTGGTTTATGGTGAATATGGAAAAAGAACATATTTTATCTGAAAGGTTAAATGAACTCTAAAAGAAAACTGAGTATCTTATTGGCTCACACCCATATATCATGAATCAGCATATGAATCTCAACAATGGTGACATGATTCATGCTGCAATTCATTCTGTGTACATCATGCAAAACTCATCCATGACTCCCAGAATTCATTGCGGCATGACTCATGTCACCATCTTTGAGATTCATATGCTGATTCTTGATGTCTGGGTGTGAATAAACAAGACAGGATTTCAATGTGTTGTGTGAAGTGCTTTTATTCCTTCATTCAGTATAACCAGATTTAACACCAAAACAATATTAACAACACATTATAACATCACAATAACCAATAATTAATATACTGCTTAATAGTAAATTTACTTATCATGCATCTAGATATGTTTTTGCCTCTTTGTCTGCCACAACAAACTAGTTGAACAAACAAAAGAAAAACTAACATAAGAAACTCACATGAGTCAAAGTGCCCAACTAAAACAAACACTGATCACCATAATGGTGACATCAAACCAAACAATGATTTTCAATAAAACATTAACAGAATAAAATCAGTTTATTCTCAATAACATGCTGCAATAAAAGTGAAGATGGTAATGATGTTTGTTGTTTAATTCTCCTCTTGTGAGAGATTTAATGATTTCTTTTATCTAAGTCAGCTGTTGTGTTTCATTTCTTTCTGTTCTTGTTGTTTCTGTGTCCATCAGTGATTCTGTTTGTTATCACTTCATCATCTCATTAACTCCAACATTCAGTGTCACATTTACCTCCTTGTAGTATGCACACTAAGCAGTGTTCACTTCATCTGGGCTAACCCATGTGGGGCCACCATGGAAACTGAGGACAAAATTAGCTGGGTCCCAGTTGTGTAGCCCAGGTGGGCCCCAGAAATCAGCCCAGGTGCAACCCCTTTGGGCCCCACATGGGTGTGTTGGCTGGGAAGCGAGAAGTCGAATCCGCTGCAGACCCACTGAGCAAAAGCTCCTTCTTATAGACGTCTTATAGACGTCCCCTGAGGAGCCAGAATGAAAGTTTTTCTGACGTCTTTTTCTGACGTCTTCTGGACGTCCAATGTTGACATCCATATGACATCTATAGAAGGTACGAATTTAGTTGAAATGTGGTCATTGTGGACGTATTTTCAACATCTTATAACATCAACGCATACTCATTTTAGACATTTTAACAAAAATAATTGTTACACTATGCATTATAATAAAACATATTTATGTCATTGAATCAACATCACTTTTGCACCCGCTATTAATGTTGAAATTTTAACAAACCACCGTTTTTGTGATCAGTGTTTGCTTTAGTTGGGCTCTTGGTTTAATGTCATGTTTTTATTGGCTGCAAATTTGTGTTCCTACACATTTGTTTTGACAAAGAAAACAATGATCCAGTGAGATCAGAAAGTGTTGGTGATTTCATCACTATGAAGTCACTCAAACAACTCTTAAGTGTGTAGTTATTAATATGTGAACAATGTGTTGTGATGCAGTTTAAAGAGATTTTTATAGACGACAAACAGCACACGTGATTTAAAAACCCCTGACACTGCTGGATCAATTAGATGTGAAGAATTAGTGTATGAAACTCAACAATAGTGACAATCAACAAACGAAAACTTCATGCTGCAATGCATGCTGGGTAACATCATAGTACAAAAACTCATTGATGACTCCCAGCATGCATTGCAGTTGATCTGTTTATCTGAATTAGTTTGATGATTGTCACCATTGTTGAGGTTTGTATGATGAACATTGATGTCTAAGTTTTTCAGTAAATATTTTGTCTCTGTACTTATTTACTTTTAAACATTTATGTCAACATCAATCATGAATGGATCAAATCTCAGTATAATTTAGAGAAGTTTCTTAAACTTACTACTGCTTAACACTTGTCATAAAGCAAACTACTCCTTCAAATCTTTTCCAAAACCTTTATTTCTTTATCAATGCACAAGTGTTCTTATTGAAACTCAATTACAAACATTGAAAGAAAGAAAGTTAACTTGATGAATGTTAAGAATCAAGATCCCAACTAAAGCAAACACTGATCACAAAAACGGTGGTTTGTTGAAATTTCAACATTAATAGCGGGTTCAAAAGTGATATTGAATCAATGACATAAATATGTTTTAACCTAATGCATAGTGTAACAATTATTTTTGTTAAAATGTCTAAAATGAGTCTGCGTTGATGTTATAAGACGTTGAAAATACATCCACAATGACCACATTTCAACTAAATTCGTACCTTCTATAGATGTCATATGGATGTCAACATTTGACGTCCAGAAGACGTCAGAAAAACTTTCATTCTGGCTCCTCAGGGGACGTCTATAAGACGTCTATAAGAAGGAGCTTTTGCTCAGTGGGGAGGCTACCGTCGGCGAAATCAGTCTGGTAAATCAGCGAAGAATAATCGTCGCTGAAGGAGAAGAAATCTGAGTTCCTATGGCGATACGGTCTGCTTATATAGCCGCTAGCTCCGCCCATGTATGACGGGCTCTATCGCCATTGGACGGGCAGCTTTGCTGTCATAGATTAGTGCTCGCACTTTTTCTTAACCAATGACCATGCAGTATTTACTGCGTGATTCTATAAAAGTTCAGTCTCGGAGAAAAAGGAGTTTTTCCTATAGCGTCTGCTACGCAGTATGAGTGAAGTATTGGTAGGGAACTACAGAATTTCCCTGTTAATTTCACTGACATTTTTTTTACAGTGTAGCTGCGGAAGCAGACGGTATCATATTTGATATCATATGCCACTCGTACAACTAACATAAACAAACAAAACAAATCATATCCAGCAATGAAGTGATTTACGTGTTACCTAATCTTTTGCAATGTCCTAACAGCTGTGATTAACACACAGCACGTCTGCTAACGTCCAGTTCGCGTCCTAATGACTCTTTTGAACCGATTCATTTTAATGAACGATTGAAACAACTGATATGTCAAACACAGAACTCACGAGACTCACTGTCTGAATCCATTAATTTAATTCTCAAAACACATCAGAACGTACACAGCAAAATCCCCAGAGTTAAATCAACTCTGCTCAGAGTTAAAGTTAATGAGATGATGAAGGTGATTAATTATGTGATGATTGAATCATTAATGATAAACACCTGCTGTTAATAAACACAATCACTGAAGAAAACATCAACAATAAGAAGTCACCATAACAGTGATCACTGTTTCTTTTAGGTTGTTTTTGTGCAGCTGAAATATTGTGTTTCTAAATCACATTTATAACAGCCAAACAAAAGCTGAATTGCCTTTAATGTTCACTGATGGTAAATGGTACAGTAGTAAATTTATTTAGTCATTTACATACTTAATATTGCTCTTAATATTGCTAGTTTTAGTGTGTAAAGTTTAATGTTGTGTTGCAAAAATATTTGTATTGGTAAAAAGCTTATCACACACAAATCATTCAGACATCAAGAATCAGCGTATGAATCTCAACAGTGGTGTCAATCAACATAAGAAAGCTTTGTGCTGCAATGCATTCTGGGTAACAGCATAGAACAGAACTCATCCATGACTCCCAGCATGCATTGCAGCATGAGTAAACAATACTACTGAACTTTACTTTTGTCACCGTTGTTGAGATTCATGAACTGATTCTTGGGGAAAATTTTTAAGAATGATATTAAATTAAGAGATCAAGTTAAGAATGCAAAACAAAGCCAAAAGAGAAAACAACCAAAAAATTCAATTCAATTCAATTCAGCTCAAAATAGTTCATGAATCACCATCTACAGAAGACGATAATTCAGCTTCTATTCAGCTGTTATCAATGTGCTTCAGAAACACAATATTACAGCTGAACAAAATTAATTTAAAGACAAAATCAGAGTAAGAGCCCAACTAAATGAAACACTGATCACTGTTATGGTTTTTGTTCTTATTGTTCATGTTTTCTTCAGTGATTTTGTTTGTTAACAGCAGGTGTTTATCATTAATGATTCAATCATCACATAATTAATCACTTTCATCATCTCATTAACTTTAACTCTGCTTCAGAGTTACTTTAACTCTCTGTAGATTGGACCCATATAAACTCTGAGCAGAGTTGATTTAACTCTGGGGATTTTGCTGTGTAAGTGTGCTTAGGCCATTAGCAAGAGGGGTTATTATGATTTAGTCTAAATAAGTGAGTTCACAGTTTATTTATATGACAATGTGTAGCTAATAAATTACCTATAAAATCATTTAGTTTAGACAGGAGAGAGGTGAAACCAGAACAAATCATAAATTGTTGTTAGCTAGCTGCTAATTTAATTAAATTGTATGAGATGAGAATAAGAACTGTTATTTAAAGTATGACTATATGACTATGACCCTAACGCGAAATAAATGAGAACAAAACATGATTTTTTTTTTTACGTTTTACAACTGGAGTTATCTGTTTTTGCAAATAATTTCTTCATATATATGTTATTTAAAGTTGTTATAAAAAACAAGTTTTAGAATAGCAATTGTATCGGACCTTTGATGTTAATGATAATTCAGATTCGGACCTTCGAATGTAAACTTTAAGAACCCCTGCACTATACCCTTAATCCAGCAATGTCTCATACAAACATTCAAAATGTGCTAAATAACAGAATGACCAACATGACTTGGTATTCTTTTTCAGCACCATCAATATTACCAATTTCATTGTTAGTAAAAAAAATGAATAATATGTCATTCATAACAAAGTTACACATCTGGTATGTGCGACCATGTTAGATGTGACCCAAGTGCTGTGACAGGTTATTTTCTAAAAGGTATTATGGTTTATGGTTTTGTCGAGCAGTGCCACCATTTGAATACCAGTTTATCTGCCAACATTTTGTGGTATGGCATAACAGGAAATATACAACAGAAATATAATACAAAACACCTGTGTAAAATTACACACTGACCTGAGTAAATCAGAAAATGAATAAGCCTTTCCATTGATGATGACGTGATCTGATGTTTTTGTGAAACTGACTTCTTTTGTCTGTGCTCTTTTATGTACTGTAGACGGTACTATGTACTTTCAATTCCTTTAACTTAGCTTTATACAAATGCTTAAGCATTTACTTTAAGGGAAAATTTAACAATGCAAAATGTGGGAGTTTAGAGACGCAGAGCTTGATTTCCATTAATACTTTGCAATCCTATTTGAATGGCAAGCCTCCTGGACATTTCATGGAAATTGGTGGATTACACAAACTTTTAAGATACCTGCATCATTTGGCAGTACAATTATCAATTATTGTTATTGGTACACTGTTTAACCCTTGCCTGCTATTTCTACAGTAATATATTGGCAACACTGTTGCCAGCTAGTTACTGTAGGTCACACATCTACAAAAGTTTTTATTGAGGTTGAAATGTTGAATTTTGTAAGTCACCATTAGTGTGATCAGTGTTTATTTTAGTTGGGCTGTTGACTCTCATTATTAAAGTGCTCTAAACATGTTCATGTTGAGTTATGTTCAAAAGTGACTATATGGTGTGAAAATTATCATGAAGAGATGTGAACCAGATAAAAAAAAAAAAAAAAGTATAGCATTTCATTTTCCAACAGATTTGTCAAAATACATACACAAAAGATTAGATGACTCCATCAGTCAGACACATCAACAATCCACATATGAATCTCAACAATGGTGACATTCAATTGAATCGCTGGGTGTATAGAACAAAACTCATTCATGATTATTTGTCACCATTGATGAGGTTTGTATGTCAAGTGTCTAAGTGTATCTCCAGTGCAAAGAAACATTTTGACAGAGATCTTACCATTTTAAACCAATAATCAGTTAATACACAATAAATGCTATAATATTACATAATAATCAACTCCTTTCTGAAAAATCTTCAGCAACTAAGCAAACATAAAACTGCTTTTCTATTTCTCTCTTTCAGTATTATTGCATACATGTACATTACAAAATATTGAATATAACTACTATAAGAGAAGAAAAGAGAAAAGTAAAAACAAATTAAACTAAAATCAAGAATCCAACTGAAGCAAACACTGATCACCATCATGGTGACTAAAACATAAGATCATAAAAATCATTGTGAACTAGAGCTAAACTTCTTTTAATTCTTAATAAGATCTTAAATGACAGAAATAAAGTGAAAGTTGTGTCTGTAATAAGTGAAGATGTTAATGATGTTTGTGTTTAATTCTCCTCTGGTGAGATCTTGACAGATTTAATGTGTTCATCTGTTGATGTTCATCTAAGACTGTGTGACCAGTGAGTTAGTAGATTCTTTTAATGATGTCTATTCAAACAGTCATTGCAGTAGTTTACTGTAGAAGACCTACAGTAACTAACTGGCAACAATGTTGGCAATATATTACTGTATATTACTGTAGAAATGGCTGGTAAGGGCTAACAGTGTATGTCATCTTTAAAAGATTTTCAATGATATACATCCAAATTATTTTACAACATCTAAAATAGTATTTGTAATATTTACATTCACTTTTTAGACGCATGTTTACCCAAATCTACTTACAAATGAGGGATAGCACATTTTACAATCCTTAGCCCTAATCGGACGGGAAGTTAATTGTTTCTAATAGGGACGTGAGATATTTTCACCATTTACAGGGGTACTTGGAAAAAATGAAACTTTGACAACTTAAAACAAATCTTTTCTCAAATAATATTTTTGACGGTTCAAATTTCAAAATCTATTTCAACAAACCACCATTATTATGATCAGTGTTTGCTTTAGTGGGGCTCTTGACTCTTGTGTATTAATATTGAGTTTTTATTGTCTTTTGTGACAATGTGTTAAAAACCATTTGTTTAATAAAAACTAAAATCCAGTGGATCATGTTGGAGACTGCATGCATTGTGGTTTTCTAAATAATTGCTCAGGAATTTGATGCTAATGTGTGATCATATGTAGCATATACACTGTGAGATTGGCTCTAAAACCCAATATGAACTAATATTAAATATAAAACAATGCTTAATTACTGACTCAGACATGAAGAATCAGTGTATGAAACTTAACAATGGTGTCAATCAACAAAAGAAAATTGTATAATGCAATGAATTACAGTTGATCTGTTTATTTAAATTAGTCTGTTGATTGTCACCATTGTTGAGGTGTATGATGAGTGTTGATGTCTGTGTGTCTGTAAATCTTTGTTTATTTTAGCACAGTATTTTTGCATTTGGGACACAGAAATTCACAAAAAAGCGAAATTTATATCTGAGGGATCTTTTTTTCTCGTTAGTGCATAAGAGTTTTTGTTAAAACACTATTAAAAACACTTAAAGAAAAAGAAATTTAATTCAACCAACGTCAGGAATCAAAAGCTAACACTGATCACAATAATGGTGGTTTGTTGAAATGGATAATTTTTTTGTTTGAACCATGCCAAAAATATAAGTTGAGGAAAAAATAATAAAATTGTGTTTAACAAATTGAAGTAATTTTTTAAGTTGTCAAAAGTTTCTTTTCTTCTCGGTGTAATAATTTATAGATTTAGATTTGATAGGCTGCATTTTTACATTTCTTAATTACATTTCTGTAAATAAATCTATGACCCATATAAAAATGGTACGCAGCAGTGACATGCAAACTAAAGCCACTGATTATTTGCTTTAAGCAAATTATGTGCAGAAAGTGACGCAGTTCAAGTGATCTAAACAAAACTCTGTGTTTGCTTAATTTGCCTGTTTTTGTGGATTTAAATTGTTTAAGATTTTCTAAAAAAAAAAAAAGTGTACTGCATAGGCACTGTAAAATGGAACAGGTCTGCAATAAAAAGGCTTAAATAACTGTATATTAAACATCAAATATGTCCTGATTGGCTGTAATTGTTTTCCACAGTTTTAAATTTAGTGTGGACAGGCAGATTGGTATTTCCTAAAAGCGTCATTCCTGGTCAGGACATATTGAAAATTGGGCTCTTTAAAGGATAATATTTGACTATTTGCAAATCTGGAATCTGAGGGTGCAAAAAAATCTAAATATTGAGATAATCTTTAAAGTTGTCCATTAGAGGCACTGTATAGCAGGCCGTTGCTAAGAAGAAACAAGTTTGTATCAACACTCTCTATTGGCCTACACTGTAAAAAATGTTCTGTAGTTTTTACGGAAAAATACCGTCAACTGTGTTTGCTAGTAAAATTCCGTAAAAAATACGGGAAAAGCACGTAAACAGCGATGAAGTTCGAGAACTTCAGGGCAAAAACTTCAAGCTGTGATTGAATTTATTTCATTTGAGTCTTTAATATTGAGAGCATTTCTTTACATACAATTAAAACATTCACCTAATGCATAAAAGTAAAAATATTACATTTCCTTCACATATTTACAGTTATTTCTTTATTTCGTTATAATAATTGACAGTCACTTTTAAACAAAACAACATGCAGCATGACATCAGAATCTTCTTGTCTGACTTTGACTTAAACACAGACTCCACTCTTCAGCATAGCGGTGACTTAAAAAAAAAACCATTTAACGATCAGAAAAGAAAAATTCTGTAGTTTTTACAGAAAAATACCGGCAGCTGTGGTTGCCAGTAAACTACCGTAAAAATACGGGAACATCCTGTTTTTATTCGTCCAATCAATTCACAGAGGAAAACATGAGCCACACCCACTATTCTTCCTCATTAAATATTCAATTTAACTTTGAAATACGTCAGAATAATGAAGACGATCATAACTTCTGCTTCACAGGGACTTAAGCATAACATCAATGAATGTTGTTTAAAGTCACCGTTATTGTGATCAGTGTTTAGTTTAGTTGGACTTTTCACCCGCGATTTGTTAAACAAGTTTTGTTTAGGTTGCTATGCTATGATGTGTTTTATAAAACATAATTGTCATAGTAAATAAAAACTAAAGGGAATATAAACAGGTTTTCATTATTGTGAATACTCAATTAAAAGCAGTTTTTTATTAACATTGTAAATGAGCTTAAATTTGAGAAACAGTAACAATCATTTGAGAAAAGTTTTTGAGCAGTTTGGAAAAATCTGCACTTGATTTTTAACACAAGACATCAAGAATCAGTGTATGAATCTCAACAGTGGTGACTATCAAATGAAAAGCTTCATGCAGCAATGCATCCTGGGAGACATGAATGAGTTTTTCTACTTTGATGGTACCCAGAATGCCTTGCGTTTATCTTATGTGGTCGTTTTTGTGGTCAATAATGGTGACTCAACAAAACCATCAACATCTACACTTGTGTTAATTCTCAATAAGAACTTTTGTAGATGAACCACAGAAATAAAGTCACAGTGATGTAATAAGTGAATGTGTTAATAGTGTTTGTGGAGTTGTTTAATGGTGAGTTTTTAGAGAAAACGTGTTTAAAAAAAAAAAAACTACAGAATTTCACTGACAGGTTTTACAAAGTGTGACAGGTTTTTGTCATAAAAACAACAGAATATTACTTACAGGTTTTACAGTGTTTTTCCGTATTTTATACGGAAGTCTTCTGACAACAGTTTTTCTCAGTGAAAACTACTGAATTTCCCTGTTAATTTCACGGACATTTTTTAAGGGGAGTTAACCCAAATCTGGAATTTTAAGCTTTACATAGTGGGTAATTGAGTGAGTAATTCCCAAAGAGTGGAAGTTTGGGGGTGTTTTTCCGACCATTTTTGTTCTCTATTTTGCTGTATACACTTACAAAAATTTAATTTGATATATTTATGGTAGAATATTTACCAAATATCTTCATAAAACATTAACTTTCCCAGGGGGCACCTTGACTTCAAATTGACAGCAAAAAAGTCAAAAATGCAAATCAGATAGATGTTAAAAATTGACGTCCACTTAACATCCACATACTGATGTCCTTTTGACCACCAAGACACACCTGCAATTTTCTACTTCATAAAATCACCATTATTGTGATCAGTGTTTGCTTTAGTTGTGCTCTTGACTCTTGTTCTATTATTAAGTCAGTTCTCTTTCAGTCATAGGTTAATACTTGCAATTGTGGATTTTATTTAAAAAAAAAAAAAGCTCCATTATAAAGTATTATTAAAGTTATTGGTTAGTCAGATATGTGTGGAACAGGAATGTTTTGAGCTGTTTTTTGAAGGTTGTGAAGTATGCTGCTAGATGGGGGCTGCTAGATCATTCCACCATAGAGGAACCAAATTTGCAAAGTTTTTTGCTAGTGATTTGGTTCCTCGTTGTGATGGAACAACAAGGTGCCGCTCATTTGCAGACCAAATGTGATGGGAGAGAATATAGACCTGGAGCAGTGAGTTAAGGTAGAGTTGCAAATTTGTCATTACCATTCTGAAGGCTAGTGTCAACGATTTGAATTTGATGCAGGTGGCAACTGGCAGCCAATTATGTGAAATCAGGAGGGCTGATACATGGGTTATTTTATGCTGATTGAACACCAGATGTGCTGCTGCATTCTGGATCATTTGCAGCGGCTTGAATGTATTGGTTGGAACACCAGCTAGTAGAGATTTGCAGTAGCCCAGTCTTCATATGACCAGAGTTTGGACTAGAGACTAGAGGCATGCTCTGACAGGAATGGTCTGATTTTCCTGATATTGTAAAGCAGTGTTTCCCAACCCTGGTCCTTGGGGCCCCCTGACAGAATATTTTAGATGTCTCTCAACTGAACACATAAACAAGTTAATGAGATAATGAAGTAATGATTTAGTTATTAATGATGAACACCTGCTTTTAACAAACACAATCACTGAAGAAAACAAGACCAATAAAAAAGCCACCATTTAGTGTTTCCTTTAGTTGACCTCTTGTGTTTCACTGTCTGGTTGTCTTTAACTGCTCATGTCATTAAAGATATGTGGTGAAGTGTAAACATCAGGACATGAAATCACTTGGAAAGCACATCAATGACATTTGAGTTGTGTCATGAATGTGTGAAAGTTGTGTGATAATGCAGTGTGAGATTAAAACAGTATTATGGGCAACTAACAGAATATAAGACTTTTAAAAAACATGTTTCACATGCTAAATCAATTAGACATGAAGAATCAGTGTATGAATCTCATCAATGGTGACAATCATCAAACTAATTCATATAAACAGATCAACTACAATGTATGCTGGGAGTCAAATGAGTTTTGTACCCAGCATGCATGGTAACTGTAACTGTTACCTAATATATATAGTAACAAATATTTATTTCTATATTTATTTGACATCTATTTCTTCAATCAACAAAGGTGTTCTAGTGAGATACATTAAGTGTCACAATGTAGTACAGATGTTAGAGCATCAGATTCTTGAGCTGTAATCGGGTAGATCGCTGGTTCGAGTCTCAACGCAGGGTTGTCTAGGTATGGCTGCACTATAGGTTTATTACTTTTTTATGTTATAATTTCAGCTTTCATGTGTGTATTTATTAATTTCTTTATTTATACACTTATTAATTATACGTCATATCTCGTTCTTCATAGAAAACTATTTGTTAATCCACTCGTGTAGCTCCTTATGAAATAATGCAGCTTCTTCAAGTACACGATCCTCCATAAAAGCACATATGACATTTTAGTCACTCAATCAGATTGTCTCTGTGCGATTTCAAATGTGTGCAACCAATGAATGTATTTAATTAATGAATAAGAATCAGAACTTGCGCTGTAAAAAAAGGAGATGGAAAGAAACTCTGAAACGGCCCCTGATCATCTACATCTTCCGCTATGTCCAGGTCTCTAATTTCACTGATGCATCAAATAGGCTGCACAGCAAAATCCCCAGAGTTAAAGTAACTCTGAAGCAGAGTTAAAGTTAATGAGATGATGAAGGTGATTAATTATGTGATGAATGAATCATTAATGATAAACACCTGCTGTTAACAAACACTATCACTGAAGAAAACATCAACAATAAGAACAAAAACCATAACAGTGGTCAGTGTTTCATTTAGTGGGGCTCTTACACTGAGTTTGTCTTTAAATTTGTTTTGTTCAGCTGTAATATTGTGTTTCTGAAGCACATTGATAACAGCTGAACAGAAGCTGAATTATCTTCTTCTGTAGATGGTGATTCATGAACTATTTTGAGCTGAATTGAATTGTTTTAGTTATTTTCTTTTTTTGGCTTTGTTTTGTATTCTTAATTTAATCTTGTGTGAAATCTGGGAAATTTTCCCTTTTTAATTTTTCAGACATCAAGAATCAGTTCATGAATCTCAACAACGGTGACAAAAGTAAAGTTCAGTAGTATTGTTTACTCATGCTGCAATGCATGCTGGGTGTCATGGATGAGTTCTGTTCTATGCTATTACCCAGAATGCACTGCAGCACAAAGCTTTCTTATGTTGATTGTCACCACTGTTGAGATTCATACGCTGATTCTTGATGTCTGAATGATTTGTGTGTGATAAGCTTTCTACAATTAAAAATATTTTTGCAACACAACATTAAACTTTACACACTAAAACTAGCAATATTAAGAGCAATATTAAGTATGTAAATGACTAAATAAATTTACTACTGTACCATTTACCATCAGTAAACATCAAAGGCAATTCAGCTTTTGTTTGGCTGTTATAAATGTGATTTAGAAACACAATATTTCAGCTGCACAAAAACAATTAAAAGAAAAATCAAGAGTAAGAGCCCAACTAAAGGAAACACTGATCACTGTTATGGTTTTTGTTCTTATTGTTCATGTTTTCTACAGTGATTGTGTTTGTTAACAGCAGGTGTTTATCATTAATGATTCAATCATCACATAATTAATCACCTTCATCATCTCATTAACTGTAGATTGGACCCATATAAACTCTAAGCAGAGTTGATTTAACTCTGGGGATTTTGCTGTGTAAATGGCTTTTTATAAATTCACAATTTATATGTCGGTATTCTGTTTTCAGTAGATCTGCACTTCACTCTTACTGTTTTGAGTGTGTTTGTGTTCCTAAATAAAAGTAAAATAAAAACATTCTTAAATTACAGTAAAATGTTCATAAATAAATATTCTATAAAGTTTATATATGTTTTATGCATTTATTTACATTTTATATGTGTCTTATATTTTAAATATATGAAGAGTTTGGTTCCAAAATATAAATCCTATAAATCCATTTTCAAAAATGTTAAAAAATCATGTTTTTTGATTGTGCACTCCAATTAATATGAATCAAACTGCAGTTGGTTAGTTTTGATTTAAGCCATAATAACAAAAAAATACAGCTAACTAACACAATAAAAACATGATAACATAATAAAAAACATGAATTTTGAAAATAATTAAAAAGTGGATTTATAGCATTTTGGAACCACTCTTCATATATACTTTTTTGGGAGAAAGTGACCATAGACTGGCGAGGAACCATATATGGTAACTTCATTGATCTTGATTTGCAACATAAAAATTATTTTCCTCTTCTAAGTGGCAAAAGTTTAAAAGTCTTGTATTTCAATGAATGCCCTATAAAGGGTTAATACACAAAACAAATGTGACCCTGGGTCACAAAACCTTAAGTAGCACATTTGTTATGAAATTTATGTGTGATAGTTTTTTTTAATTAAAAATATTTTTGCAATAATAAATTTAGCAATATTAAGAGCAATATTAAGTATGTAAATAACTAAATATATTTTTTCAAGTTCACTACTGTACTATTTAGCATCAGTAAACATCAAAGGCAATTCAGCTTTTGTTTGGCTGTTATAAATGTGCTTTGGAAACACAATATTACAGCTGCACAAAAACACTTAAAAGAAAACTCAAGAGTAAGAGCCCAACTAAAGAAAACACTGATCACTGTTATGGTGACTTCTTATTGTTGATGTTTTCTTCAGTGATTGTGTTTGTTAACAGCAGATGTTTATCATTAATGATTCAATCATCACATAATTAATTACCTTTATCATATAGACTCTGAGTAAAGTTGATTTAACTCTGAGGATTTTGCTGTGTGTGGACACTGCTCGTGAATTAAAATTCCATCTAGTTGGAGCACTTTTCGGCAACCGAGAGCTTGGGAGTTTAACTTGGGAACTAACACTCCTTTGATTTGCAATGTCGTCGAACTGCCCGTTCCAAGTTTTTAACGTCATTAAATCCATATTTTGTCCATGTGCTATTTCGGACACTTGAGAAAGAAGGCAAGGCCAACAGAACAAACAGATTTTCACTTTACTCCCGGTAAGCCAGTCCACTCTTGAGTAGCAATTGACAGAAAATCCAGATTCGATTGTTTTTTCCCCTCAAAAGACAAGGTGTTGAATAAATAATGTTTATAATATTTAAATGTTCCAAATATTAAAACATTATATAAAAACATTAAAGCGTGTGTTGTTTGTTTTCATAAGAATGTCAAACAAAGAAGCTTTCACCTTGCAAATAGATAAACTTACCCTTGCTTGTAATTATATTGATTATTGTTTTTAACATTTTACTTTTAATTCATATGAAAGGTTTTTTTTGCACCAAAACACCTGTTAACCTTGTAATTTCAAACAATTAAATGATCATATAATTAGGCTAGAAAAGACAATACTTAATGTAATAAAAATAAAAAATCGCTTTGAAATCTATTTTTATATTTGTTAAACTAATCGAAAAAAGTAATATTTCTATTTGTCATTATTCCTTATAGTTATCAAAAGGGTAACGCGTACACAGACCTTCACATTATCTCAAAACTGAGCTGAGACCTGTCGAGAGATTTGGTCCATATTGATAAATGCAAAATTTTGCGTTGAAGCAAGCGTACGCACAGTTTTCTGGCTTATGATCATTTAATAAATGAGGGCCAGTGGGCTCAGAGAAGGTAAGAGAAACGTTGCCTTCCTCTGGAATTTTGTCAAGCGGTGTAGCTGTTTTTTTTACATTGTTGTACATGCTTATTCTCATATTTAGCGAAATATGTTTTATTCCACTGTCTTATTTTATTTCTGACCTGTTGATAATTTTCTCATTCAATATTTTTTGAGGCGGCGGCGAGACACTGCCTCCCTTGCCTCCTCGGAGGAAACGCCCTTGATATATATATGCATTCCTCGCTGCTTTCTTGTCAGAAGACTATGAGGTCGAACTGGCTGAATGGATACGAACAAAAACTCAAGGTGAAAAGGAATCTATTAGAGAATTTGCTTTCTCCTACCGAGCCCTTTGTAAAAGATGGAAGGTTGATTTAACAGAGTGACATTATAAACTGTCATGACTCAGACACATGGAGACTCAGGCTTGATGATTAAATGAGGCTTTATTAACAAAAGGACAACACAATTCATGGCACAAAAAGGTTCAAAACAAAGGGGCAAGATAATCCAGAACAAAATCCAACAACGGGGAGAAATCCAATAGACGGGACACCACCGAACAGACAGTCAGCGGGGGGAGACCTCGACCCGTGCGACTCCCGAAGGCGAGTCTGGACGATCGCGGGGAGAACACTCGACCCGTGGAGAAGAACCCGCATAGGGGAGAGGCGAGCCCGTGAGGGAGTATATTCCAGATTATCAAAGCTGGTTGTTGTTGTTGTCCAGACCTGGGCACCTGCGGAACACTGCGAGGGCACAAAAGAGTCAGCAGGAGACAGACCTCTCACAGAAGTGTACCCTCGCAAACCCTTAATGTTGCAAACACTTAAAATAAAAAAAAAGACAGATTAAATCAAGAGCCCCACTTAAGAAAACACTGATCACAGTTATGGTGACTTCTTGTTGTTGATGTTTTCTTCAGTGATTGTGTTTGTTAACAGCAGGTGTTCATCATTAATAACTAAACCATCACATAATTAATCACCTTCATCATCTCATTAACTTTAACTCTGGGGATTTTGCTGTGTACCGTAAGAAACAGACAACGATGGCCGTTTGTTGAATTGCTGCCGTCTGTGAACGAAATTGGGTGTGATGGTGGAGTTTTTCCAATCTCCTGTTTTAAAAGATGCATGCTTGTTTGTTATTCGAATATATATTTTGTTATATACAACAGCATCCATCGTAAATTTCCATGGTGTATTCAGATTAAAAAAACATCAATTTGAATAAGTGTAGGACAATAACATTTTGTTATTTTTTGTGGACTTATCACAATATCTGTAAAAAACATACTATTTAAATGATATTTTATCCGTAGTTTTAATGTTATAGGATGGTACTTCAAAACACTTAAAGTGATAGTTCACCCAAAAATGTAAATTCTGTCATGAATTACTCACTCTCGAGTTGTTCCAAATCTGTATAAATGTCTTTGTTTGGTTAAACACAGAGAAAGATATTTGGATGAATGCTTGTGACCAAACAGTAGGTGGACCCCATTGACTACCATAGTAGGAAAAATTACTTTAAATTTATTTTGTTCTGTTGAACACAAAATTAGATATTTTGAAGAATGTAGAACAGCAAAATGTTCGGGGGCTCCTTTGTCTACCATTGTTATTTGTCCCACTATGGTAGTCAATGGGGTCCACCACTGTTTGGTCACAAGCATTCATCCAAATATCTTTCTCTGTGTTCATGAGTAATTCATGACAGAATTTACATTTTTGGGTGAACTATCACTTTAATGCTTACATGAAATTACATTATCCTAACCTATGAAAAGAGTTACAAAATAACTTACCATCCAGTCCAGTGGCCGATGAAACTGCCTCCCATGCCTTCTCTTTCGCATTCAGGAGTTTATATATAGTCCTGTGGGTCATAGAGCACTTTGTATTTTTCTACTTCAATAATTAGCCGAGTGTCATCCATCGCGTGCGCGGTCAGTTCTGTTCTTCCATTATAAAATACCCTGGTAACCATCTGCTTCTTGAGGTTTGTCGCTTTAGTTAACTTAATTTATATCAATTTATGACGAAATTACTGCATTTATGGTAAAATTACTGCCTTTCTGTGTCAATTCGTGTTCATTTTGAGCATGATACTTGTGTTTTAAAACAGTTCGTGCTGTACAGCAAAAATAGACCCAATGCGTAAACAATCGCTGCACTGATGCACCACATCTGTAATGGACAGACTGTACCGCGTGCTGTGTGAATGATCTTATTTATCATCATGTTGTTATTTGTCGTGAGTCATCATCTACTGGTTTATTCACTGATTTTAAGTTATTTTGTTATGCTCACTGATGTTACAGTATGAGACTAAATTATATTCTAAAGGACTATAACATCATGCACATAAAGAAATGGACTAGCAGACATAAAGAAATGTTTAAAGAGCCGCTAACCCGGGTGTTTTCCGCAATGTAAAAATAGTCTCTGGTATCCCCAGAATGTGTCTTAAGTTTCAGCTCAAAATACACCACAGATCTTTTATTTTACTGTCTCTTAACAACATGCTCATTGTTTTTTTTTTTAAGTGAAAGTTCACAGGATAAATGCGTCAAATCTATAAACACTCAAAACATGATCTCTACTATTTGTGATGCTGCTTCGTGTAAAGTGACCGTGTAAAGCTTCTTCTGCACATTCCGTTGAAAAATAGAACTAATCCACAGCGTATGTACAAATCGATGAGGGCGGAGACAGCAGCAGTCCATCAGCAGTCATGGGCAGGGTTTAATCAATGTAATGTCAGATTGCTCAGAGAACGCAAACAGCTCGTTCAAGAGGACTGATGAGGTTTATTGGGGATTATAAAAAAATGAATGGGTGAATTTTTTACATTCTAGGGTGGTTCTGTGCACACACTCCTGACAAACAGTTATTTTTAAATGTGCATTTTCTGGGATAGCGACCCTTTAAGCACGTCATGTCAACTGGGTCGTCCAGACACATTGTATGTATCATAAGCCGTATTTTGAAGAATTTTAGTATTTAGCATTATTTCTAAGAGCTAACAATATGTGTAACTTTAGTCTACAAAGCTATATTATCTATGCTATGTTAGCTAGCTAGCTTTTAACGACACGTGACAGTATCACATTCGTCCGGACAAATAATCCCACTGAGCAAAAGCTCCTTCTTATAGACGTCTTATAGACGTCCCCTGAGGAGCCAGAATGAAAGTTTTTCTGACGTCGTTTTCTGACGTCTTCTGGACGTCCAATGTTGACGTTCATCTATAGAAGGTATGAATTTAGTTGAAATGTGGTCGTTGTGGACGTATTTTCAACGTCTTATAACATCAACGCAGACTCATTTTAGACATTTTAACAAAAATAAGTGTTACACTATGCATTATATTAAAACATATTTATGGCATTGAATCAATATCACTTTTGCACTCGCTATTAATGTTGAAATTTCAACAAACCACCATTTTTGTGATCAGTGTTTGCTTTAGTTGGGCTCTTGACTCTTAACATTCATCAAGTTAACTTACTTTCTTTCAATGTTTGTAATTGTGTTTCAATAAGAATACTTGTGCATTGATAAAGAAATAAAGGTTTTGAAAAGGATTTGAAGGAATAGTTTGCTTTATGACAAGTGTTAGAGAATAATACGTAAAAAACTTTTTTAAATTATACTAAGATTTGATTTATTCATGATTGATGTTGACATTAAGGTTCACAAATAAAACAAAGTACAGAGACAAAATATCAGAAAATGTTTACTGACAAACTTAGACATCAATGTTCATCATACAAACCTCAACAATGGTGACAATCATCAAACTAATTCAGATAACAGATCAACTGCAATGCATGCTGGGAGTCATCAATGAGTTTTTGTACTATGATGTTACCCAGCATGCATTTCAGCATGAAGTTTTCTTTTGTTGATTGTCACCATTGTTGAGTTTTATACACTGATTCTTCATGTCTAATTGATTCAACAGTGTCACAGGTTTTTAAGTCACGTGCTCTGTTTGTCGTCTATAAAACTTCTTTAATCTCTTTAAACTGCATCATAACACAGTGTTCACATATTAATAACTAAACATTTAAGAGTTGTTTGAGTGACTTCATAGTGATGAAATCACCAACACTTTCTGATCCAACTGGATCATTGTTTTCTTTGCCAAACACAAATTGGCAGCCAATAAAAACATGACATTAAACCAAGAGTCAAGAGCCCAACTAAAGCAAACACTGATCACAAAAACGGTGGTTTGTTGAAATTTCAACATTAATAACGGGTGCAAAAGTGATATTGATAAATATGTTTTAATATAATGCATAGTGTAACACTTATTTTTGTTAAAATAATGTCTAAAATGAGTCTGCGTTGATGTTATAAGACGTTGAAAATACGTCCACAACGACCACATTTCAACTACATTCGTACCTTCTATAGATGTCATATGGATGTCAACATTGGACGTCCAGAAGACGTCAGAAAAAGACGTCAGAAAAACTTTCATTCTGGCTCCTCAGGGGACGTCTATAAGACGTCTATAAGAAGGAACTTTTGCTCAGTGGGATGTTACATCTTCGTCTCTTCTTTTTTAATGGACGTTCATATCCAAGCCAAAGTTCAGGATATGGATTTTCCGCTGTTGGCTGACTGTCCACAAAGTGGTATGAACATACACAGATGTTACGGGGTGGAAATCTCAATTGGAGTGCTGCTAGCCATTATCTTTTGCTTTCGTCGTCGGCTGGCATCTTGTGCAATTCAAATCTTTTTGGGCATTCACATTTCTCTTTTTTCTTTGGTTTATGGTCTTAACATACATTTATTCATGCAGTTAATTAATTAGTTAAGTTCACTTGTACAAGTACAAGTGATGATTGATCAGATGACACCTGCTGTTTATTAAGTGTTTAGCTACACCGCTGATCTAAAGCAAACACAAGTACAACACATCTATGTGTAGAACTGATTTGGTCTATTGATATCGCATAATAACAAGATGCTTCAAACAACTTAAAACAATGTTGCCATAATCACTTATTAAAATAAGATTGAGTGTTAAAGATGTTCATGTAGAGTTAGAGTTTTAGCTGCAGTTAGAGTTAGTATGAAGGTCAGATGTGAAGTTACCATTATGGTGAGTATTTGCTTAAAGTATGCATTTAAAATCACACCAACGGTGTTCAGCTGGGTTCAGGACTTGGCTTTATGCAGACCAGTCAAGTTCTTCCACACTGACTGAATCAATAATTTCTTTTTGAACCTGGTCTCATACACAGGGGCATTGTTATGATGGAATAGGGAAGGGCCCTTCCCAAACTGTTGCTGTTACCATGCATGTCCTGGCTGCAACGGCACGGTCGGTCATTTGTTTGTAATTTTCTTTTGTTATGTAGAGAGTGTACTACAGCTAAAACATTATGACAAATTGGAGAAATTGGATTTGGATTATTCTTACGATCACATGAATTATTAGTGACTGTGCTGTTTGGAGTATTCAGTTACATGATGTTGGAGTGGGGCATGGACTCACCTACACTGTAAAAAATGTCCATGAAATTAACAGGGAAATTCTGTAGTTTTCACGGAGAAAAACTGTTGTCAGAAGAATCCTGTCAGTAAAATTCTGTCGTTTTTACGGAAAGAAACCTGTCACACTTTGTAAAACCTGTCAGTGAAATTCTGTCGTTTTTTTGGAAAAAACATGTTGTAAAAACGCAAATGAAATTTGTTTTTAACAATCAGTTTTTTTCTCTAAAAACTCACCATTAAACAACGCCACAAACACTATTAACACATTCACTTATTACATCACTGTGACTTTATTTCTGTGGTTCATCTACAAAAGTTCTTATTGAGAATTAACACAAGTGTAGAAATTCATGGTTTTGTTAAGTCACCATTATGGTGTTCAGTGTTTGCTTTAGTAGGACTGTTGACTCTTTGCTTTGTTAGATTTTCTTTATCTGCTGTAACTGTGTGATGAAAACACATCTGTTATGGTGGAAAGAGCTAAGAGAAATGTCATGAGAGAGAGTTGTCATCTACTGGTTTATTCACTGTTTTAAAATTATTTTATTATTCTCACTGATGTTATGAATGAGACTGACAGAATGATATGCTGAGAGACTTTACAACATGATTTACAGAACTAAATGGACTAGCAGATATCAATAATAAGCCTATTCATCTCAACAATGGTGACCACAAAAACGACCACATAAGATAAACGCAAGGCATTCTGGGTACCATCAAAGTAGAAAAACTCATTCGTGTCTCCCATGATGCATTGCGGCATGAAGCTTTTCATTTGATAGTCACCACTGTTGAGATTCATACAATGATTCTTGATGTCTGTGTTTAAAACCAAGCACAGACTTTTATCAAATGAAAGCTCATTCAGAATTGTAATTAAAAATACTTCAAAACATAAAAAATGCTTTTAATTGAGTATTCACAATAATGAAAACCAGACTAAAGCTCCTGTTTACATTCCCTTTAGGTTTTAATTTATTATGACAATTATGTTTTATAAAACACAGCATAGCATAGCAAGCAAAAGAAAACTTGTTTAACAAATCGCGGGTAAAAAGTCCAACTAAACTAAACACTGATCACAATAACGGTGACTTTAAACGTACTCGGTTACTTACGTAACCTCGGTTCCCTGAGATACGGGAACGAGTACTGCGTAGCAGACGCTATGGGAAAACTCCTTTTCTCCGAGACTGAAGTTTTATAGAATCACGCAGTAAATACTGCAGGGTCATTGGTTAAGAAAAAGTGCGAGCACTAACCAATGACAGCGAAGCTGCCTGTCCAATGGTGATAGAGCCCGCCAATATGGGCGGAGCTAGCGGCTATATAAGCAGACCGTATCGCCATAGGAACTCAGGTTACTTCGACTGAAGCGACGATACGCCGCACGGAGCACGGCATGGTACGCAGTACTCGTTCCCGTATCTCAGGGAACCGAGGTTACGTAAGTAACCGAGTACATTCCCTATCGATACTTCACTCGTACTGCGTAGCAGACGCTATGGGAACCAGTACAATCCCGCCGTGCTCGGGCAAGAACGAATTAATACGAACCCAGGACAGCATCCGGGGCAAAATCACCAGGTAGGCCTGACAACCGGAAGATCAAGCAAGAGGTGACCAACCGGAATCGCCTTGCAACTAAGCAGAGAGTATCCGGGCCTGCAAGGCCGGAACATCCAAGCTGTAAAATCTGGTAAATGTGGACGGCGAAGCCCAGCCGGCCGCTGCACAAATGTCAGACATAGAAACTCCACTAGACCAAGCCCAAGAGGAGGCCACACCCCTGGTGGAGTGGGCCCGCACACCCACAGGGCACGGAAGGCCCAGGGAGGAGTATGCCAGTGAGATAGCCTCTACCACCCACTTGGAGAGGCGCTGCTTCGTGACCGAAGCCCCCTTGGCGCGGCCACCAAAACAGACGAAGAGCTGCTCCGTTTGCCGAAAAGGCGCGGAGCGCTCAACATAAACCCTCAACGCCCTGACAGGGCAGAGGGGGTTGAACTCCTGGTCCCGCTCAGAAAGCGGGAGCGCAGAGAGAGTAATGACCTGTGCTCTGAACGGGGTAGAGAGCACCTTGGGGACATAGCCATGTCTCGGCTTCAGGACTACTCTAGAGTAGTCAGGCCCAAATTCGAGACAAGAGGGGCTCACGGAAAGTGCCTGAAGGTCGCCCACACGTTTCACTGACGCCAACGCCAGAAGTAAGGCAGTTTTCAACGTCAAGATACGGAGGTCTACAGACCACAGAGGCTCAAAAGGGGAATCCTTTAAGGCCCTCAGAACCGTAGAAAGGTCCCACGTGGGAACAGTGAGGGGACGAGGGGGACAGAGCCGCCTAGAGCCCCTCAAGAAACGAGCAACCAGATCATGCCGTCCAACTGACCGACTCGATATGGGGGCATGGGATGCAGAAATGGCTGCAACGTAGACCTTGAGAGTGGACGGGGAGCGACCCCCGTCCAACAGCTCCTGGAGAAAAGTCAGTATCCGGGACACATCACAAGATACAGGGTCCACACCACGGGATGAACACCAGGTGGAAAAGACCGACCACTTAAGGGCATAGAGCCGTCTCGTGGACGGCGCCCTGGCCTGAGAAATGGTGTTCAACACACTTTCCGAAAGGCCCGCAGACTCCCGTCGAGAGGCCAGAGACACAGGGCCCACAGCTGAGGCTGGGGGTGCCAGATCGTGCCGCCCGCCTGAGAGAGGAGGTCCTTCCTCAGGGGAATGGGCCACGGAGGTGCCACAAGGAGCTGAGACATCTCCGCCACCCAGGGTTGGGCCCTCCACAGAGGGGCAACCAAGAGCAACTTGTGACCCCGCTCCCGGACTCGTCTGATCACCTGAGGGATGAGCGCGATAGGGGGAAAAGCGTAAAGGAGCTGATCGGGCCAATCGTTGGCCAACGCGTCCATGCTCCCCGAAAAATAGGTTGGGCAGTGAGAGTTGTCGACTGAGGCGAAGAGGTCGACCTCCACCTTGCCGAAGAGCTCCCAAATCATCTGGACCGACTGAGGATGGAGCATCCATTCGTCCGAAGGGACATTGCTCCGGGACAACATATCGGCCCCTTGGTTCAGCCGGCCCGGCACGTGTGCCGCCCTGATTGAGCGCAGATGAAGCTGAGCCCATTCCAGGAGCCTCTGTGCCATGCAAAACAGGCGTCCCGAGGAGAGACCGCCTTGGTGATTGATGTAGGACACTACCGTCATGCTGTCCGAGCGGACCAAGACGTGGTGATCCCGTATGGCCGGCAAGAAGGAGTGGAGGGCCAGCCACACTGCCCTCATTTCGAGGCAGTTGATGTGGAGACGTTCCTCCGGCCAATGGCCGAACACCGGCCTGCCATCGCACAGAGCTCCCCAACCTGTGTTGGAAGCGTCTGTGGTGATCACCTTCCGTCTGCACACCATGCCCAGGGGTACGCCCTGCGATATCGAGTCCAGCCGTGGCAAGACCCAATCCTTCCCTCTTCCGTCCCCCTCCATCAGGAAGGAGGCGTAGGCACCGGATCCAGCGTCAGTCTGGGCCGGGGTCCCTGACGCTTAGGGTGAGGGTAGCGTTTCCCTGACTGAGAGCGATGCCGGGGGTCCGGTTTAGCCGAAGAAGCAGCCGGAGGAGGCCTAGAAGGCTGCGGGGCTGAAGGGGGCTTTGGTCGAGCAGCCGGAGCCAAAGACCCAGAGCGCTTGGGCAGAAAGTGCTTCATAGCCTGGGAGGACTTCTGCGCCGCAGTGAAGCGCTCAGCAAACCCCTCAACCGCCGGGCCAAAGAGGCCAGAAGGGGACACCGGGGAGTCGAGGAAAGGGACTTTGTCAGCCTCCTTGATCTCCGTCAGCGTCAACCAGAGATGCCGCTCAAGAACCACAAGGCTCGCCATGGACCTGCCGATCGCCTGAGCCGTAGCCTTAGTAGCGCGCAGGGCAAGATCCGTTGCACTCCGCAGCTCAGTAAAGGAGGCGTGGTCAGGACCCGACTCATCCATACGCTGGAGAAGCTTAGCCTGGTACACCTGCAGGACCGCCATAGAGTGCAGGGCTGAAGCCGCCTGGCCTGCCGACGAATAGGCGCGCCCAGCGAGGGCCGAGGTGGTTCTGCACGGCTTAGACGGGTGAGACACCTTGGCCATCCATCCGATGGCTGAGGGCGGACAAAGATGTGCGGCCACAGACTCATCAAGTGGAGGCATCCGTTCGTAACCCTTGTCCTCAGCGCCGTCGACCGAAGTGAGAGCGGAAGAGGATGAAGGGCGCAAACGAGCCGAATAGGGTGCACGCCAGGAAGCAGTAAGCTGATCGTGCACTTCCGGGAAAAACGGAGAAGCACGCTGACGAGGGGCCTGACGACGCCCGGGCAGGTACCATTCGTCCAAACGGCTGCGAGTAGGTTCCACAGGAGAAGCCCAATCCAAGCCGAGTTCACCGACAGCAGTGGCAAGAACGCGGATGAGCTCCGCGTCCGCAGCAGGCTTCGGTTCGCCGAACTCAAAAGATAGCAGAGGGGCGGGGTCGATAGGAGAGCCCGACAACTCACCCGCATCCGAAGCAGCCAGAGACATGCTGTCGTCGTCCGCATCCACGCCCCCGAACGAAACCAGGTCACTCGCGGCAGCCGAGGGACGCTGATCCGGAAGGACGAAGCGGACCGGGGAGAACTCTCTCGATGGAGACAGCGAGGCACGCAAGGACGAGGCCGGCGTGAGCTCGCTAATCACCGGGCGCTTAACTTCTCTGCCCCGCTGTCTCTTCCTCACAGGCTCCTGAGAGGAAGCAGACGGGAGGGCGCGAGGAGCGGGTTGGCTCTCTGAAAAGAAAGCCAACCGAGCGTGGAGAGAGGAGAGACTCATGTCCCCGCAATGGGAACATGAAGACTCCTTGAGCGCGTCGTCCGCGTGGGAAACCCCCAAACAGGCGACGCACTCGCCGTGACCGTCAGCGGCGGGCAGCGCAGCCCGGCACGAACGGCAGTAACGGCGCGGCATTGAAAAATGCGGCAGGAAATTTGCTCAGAAAGAGCTCTTTTAGAACGCCGGATAGCGGCAGGGAACCCGAGCCAACTCGAGAAGGCGGAAGCGCCGAGCGAGAAGTCAAATCCGCTGCAGATGCTACCGTCGACGGCGAATCAGTCTGGTAGGTCAGCGAAGAATAATCGTCGCTGAAGGAGAAGAAATCTGAGTTCCTATGGCGATACGGTCTGCTTATATAGCCGCTAGCTCCGCCCATATTGGCGGGCTCTATCACCATTGGACAGGCAGCTTCGCTGTCATTGGTTAGTGCTCGCACTTTTTCTTAACCAATGACCCTGCAGTATTTACTGCGTGATTCTATAAAACTTCAGTCTCGGAGAAAAGGAGTTTTCCCATAGCGTCTGCTACGCAGTACGAGTGAAGTATCGATAGGGAACAACATTCATTGATGTTATGCTAAAGTCTCTGTGAAGCAGAAGTTATGATCGTCTTCATTATTCTGACGTATTTCAAAGTTAAATTGAATATTTAATGAGGAAGAATAGTGGGTGTGGCTCATGTTTTCCTCTGTGAATTGATTGGACGAATAAAAACAGGATGTTCCCGTATTTTTACGGTAGTTACTGGCAACCACAGTTGCCGGTATTTTTCTGTAAAAACTACAGAATGTTTCTTTTCTGACCGTTAAATGGTTTTTTAGTCACCGCTATGCTGAAGAGTGGAGTCTGTGTTTAAGTCAAAGTCAGGCAAGAAGTTTCTGATGTCATGCTGCATGTTGTTTTGTTTAAAAATGACTGTCGATTATTATAACGAAATAAATGTAAATATGTGAAGGAAATGTAATATTTTCACTTTTATGCATTAGGTGAATGTTTTAATTGTATGTAAAGAAATTTCTCAATATAAAAGACTCAAATGAAATAAATTCAATCACAGCTTGAAGTTTTTGCCCTGAAGTTCTTGAACTTCATCACTGTTATGTGCTTTTCCCGTATCTTTTACAGAATTTTACTGGCAACCACAGCTGGTGGTATTTTTCTTCGTAAAAACTACTGAACATTTTTTACAGTGTACTCCCGTGATGGACTTTACTTCTTTGTGATTCCATTTATTGTCAACTGAACCCGTCTATCCCCATTCTGCCTAATATAGTAGTAACACCTGGCTTAAAGAGGAAAAGAGGTACTGTAGGCCAGAGGGTGTGCACTGTAGACTCAGAAGGCGTCCCTTTAAACTTCCACTACCTTCAGTTATTCTCTCAAATGTTTGTTCATTGACAAACAAAATGGAATTACATCCTAAATGTATCATGCGTGCATCGTTCAGGGAAGGATGTGTTTATTTTCCCATTACATTTGCTACCAGTTTGAATACGTTTTACACCTGTTTTGATAAGTATGATTTGTGTGACAGACGTTTAGATGTTTGCCCTTTAAATAATTGGATTGTAAGTCTCTCTTAACCATGCAGGATGAAAATGTTCATAATGAAATCTTTCGAGAAAATAGTCCAAAGCATTATTCTTCCATATGTTTCACCATTTTTGGATTGTTTTCAGTTTGCATATAAGCAAAAAAGAGGTACGGACGATGCAGTGGCTTGTCTTCTGCATTGTCTACTTTAACATTTGGATATTCCTGGAAATTATGCTAGACTTATTTTTGTCGACTTTAGTTCTGCTTTAATTCAGCGTCATCAGGTAATAAAAAAACAATAGGTCTTGCAAGTTCCATCATCATTCATTTATTGGATTTGATATGGTCTCATAGACCACAAATGGTAAAAGTGAATAATTTATTATCACCAACTATTGTTCTTCATACGGGAGCACCCCAGGGGTGAGTATTAAGTCCATAACTTTATTCTCTTTACACAAATGACTATCAGAGCTCATTTACTACTACCCATTATATGCAGACGATACAGATATTCTTGCATTGCTAAATAATAAGGATAATGAATATCTTTTGCACTATCAATGTTCTAGAACACATTTTTTGCACATGGTGTGCTGATTAATTTCTCCACCTTAACATCTTAAAGACTAAAGAACTGATTTTCCATCTTTGAAATTACTGACCCATCCTAGTATTACGATCAATGGTGAAATATGTGAAAGGGTGGAACATTTTTGATACCTTGGCATTATATTGGATGACAATCTTAATCGGCATGTTCAAGGTATCTATAAGTGCTGTCAACAGAGAATAATACTTTTGGCAATATAGCCTATACATCAGAGGGTGTACATTGCTGTCAGGTATGGAAGGAAGGACCCAAAAGCAGATGAGAATTCACAAAAGTTTTAATGAGTAACAGAGACAAAAAGCAAACGAATGAAAAGTAAAACGAGCCGAGCTCGGAGAGTCCATAGGACGAGGCAGAGAAGCAGTCAGGCAGGCGAGGGTCGATCGAGGCGTGAACAGTATCCGAGGGAACAAGCTGGGGCGAACACAGGAACAGGCAGAGGTCGATGGAGGTGCAAACGGAGTCCGAGGGGCAGAGCAGGCTCATGGTCTGAAGACAGGCGCAGGTCAAACCGGGCAGATGAAATCCGAGACGGGCAGCCAAGACGGGCAGCCAAAACGTCCAGACTACTCCGACACGAACAAAAATAAACCTAAAGCAAAAGACTACAAGAAAACAAGACGAACAAGGCAAAACAACAAACCAAACAAGGCTTAATGGCAAACGAAGTAAATCAAACAACGCAACAGCAATGAGAGAAGGACATGGGAAGAATATAAGGGGGAGAAAATCACAAGAGAGAATGAGGAACAGGTGAGCGGCCCAGCTGATTGCAGAGCGGCATCAGCTGGGTGAGCCTGAGAAAAGGCTAGGACAGCGTGAAAGAGGAAAAAGGTGAGACAGGAAAAGAGATCAAACCCGGGTCCTGACAATTGCACACCAGAGATTTTGCTGTGAACATAAAAACATATTCTATATTCTGTATATTAAATGTAGTTATTCAGTTCACAAAACATTTTACACAGTGAACTTAAAGCGATAGTTCACCCAAAAATTCAAATTTGCTGTTTATTTACTCACCCCCAGGCCATCCGTGACGTTGGTGACATTTTGACTTGAGTAGAACAATAAAGAAGATTATTTGGTAAATTCGCTGCCCTCTGTGCTTCATATAATGGGAGTAAATGGGGTCCAGCTGTTCCTAAAGCACAAAATTCCACAGGTGAAAAAGCACAGGTGGCGCTAAACGCACCAGAAGCTGGGATGCCGACCACCACCAAATACTACAAGAAGATCGCAAACAGGACGAAATAATCTTTATTGTTATACTCAAGTCAAAATGTCACCTACGTCACGGATGGCCTGGGGGTGAGTAAATAAACAGCAAATTTGAATTTTTGGGTGAACTATTGCTTTAAGTTCATTTAAACATTTACTGTATTTTAGTACAAAAAAGACATAACCATAAAGCGTTTAAAAAATCATTTTATTTTTATGTGTTTTGTCAAAACACATCAACACATCCTTCTGTGGGAGCGCTGAGCACACAGGAAGGAAACGGGCTGGACTGCGAGAGTATTTGTGGAGAACAAAGTCATTGGCATCTTTTGTTCCAGTGAAAGTTCCAAATCACTGGCATTCATGACCTAAAACGGTTCTAGTGAAGCTCGTACAGTATGTTGCCGAACATAGTTTTGCCTTTTTTAAACATTGGATAAAAAGTGAAGTATAATGGATGAAATCAAACGCCAGAAAGAGAATGTGTCAGCGACGGGGCTACTGTAAACTTTCAATAGACCTTTGATTAAGGATATCCTTTGGAGACGGGATTGTTTTTCCTTCACACATCCCTGATTGCTGCGGCTGTTGAGTGAAAGTGAGCAGTTCCCACGGAGGTGCTCTCATACACACTTGAATTGGATTGTAATGATGTGCCTTTTGCAACAAGATTTTAATGTACTTACCAAAACCATCTAATAACCAACAACAACAATGCTGAGGAGTAAAGCCATTCATGAAGCTGTTTGGGTAGCATGTGGAATCTTGGTAAGTTTGAAACAACATAAAAATAAAACATATATTTATGTTGTCTTAAAATTGACGTTTATGTTTAAAAACATCTATTTTTGGTACAAAATTTTGCTTAAATGTAGGTTGTGAATGTGTAAAGTAAATTGTAATAATAATAATATAGTTATTATATTATCAAGTAAAGTGTTGTATTCTTTAATGCCCCTTTTGCCGTAACTAGTTAACTTGTTTGTTTGTCCAATTTGACAGATATAATATAAAATGTAATATTATAAACTGTACTAGATAAAAACTATTAAATTATAAAAAGTAACTAATGAAGTTTAGCTTGTCTTACCAGGGAACACCTCAACTATGTACTTTTTATGCCCAAATAAAAATCTTTCAGTTGTTTCACAGCCAGTGAGGATTATTTTTTATCTTTTTTTCAGAGTACCATAGTGGTATGTACACAGCAATGTAGCATCAAAGTTGTCAAGACTATTTCCACCACAAAGTCTATAATGATCACATTGGATAATGAAGATTTAAAATGCCAATACAGAGTTTTTGTCAGGGAACGACACAAGGACTCAACAGATTGTCAACCGGCCCAGGAACTTCTCTCACATGTTGAATGCAAAATTGAGAATTTGGATCCTGGAACCTGGTACCACCTGAACATCACATCAAGAATGGATAAAAAGCAACAGATGCAACAGAATCTGTCCCTGCTAACTAGTAAGTAATTAACGTTCCATTTAAAAAAGTACTGTGCTTTCTATTTTACAGTAGCATAAATTAACAGCGCAAATCCGAAATGGCATGCAGATGTCTTAAAAAAACAATTTATTGCAAGAAAAGGACTGCGTATGCGCGACCTGTGCATACTATGTACGCGAGGTAACAAAATGTGTACGCGTTAAAAGGAACTATAATTCGGGCTTTACTGTAATGTAAGTATAATCTGGATTCATATACAACCCAAAACTCATATACAAACTGTTGTTGGACATGAATGATACCTCAGATTGAGATTGATGCAGTAGACCATTTAAAAAGTGAAAAGTCTTTATTCGGTAACACTTTACTTAAAGCATTTATGTATAATGCATTATGAATGTAGTTTTAATGTATTAATATGGCTTGTAATGTAATGTGTCATGAATAATTGTAACCACAGTTAATACATTATAACACTTATCAATTAATTGTTACACTATGCATTTTAAATGTGGTTTCAATTCTTTAAAACAACATATAATGTATCACATTGAACAATTATAATGCATTATACCTTTAATAACCCTTTATAGTGCGTTATACATAAAGGCTTTAAGTACAGTGTTACCATTAATTCTTATCAGAATCAACCAGAACATTCAGAAGTGAAGAACAAAGTGCTGGCACCCACCTCCATTAACCTACACTGTAAAAAATGTTCCGTAGTTTTTATGGAAAAATACCGGCAGCTGTGGTTGCCAGTAAAATTCCATACAAAATACGGGAAAAGCACGTAAACAGTGATGAAGTTTAAGAACTTCAGGGCAAAAACTTCAAGCTGTGATTGAATTTATTTCATTTGAGTCTTTTATATTGAGAGCATTTCTTTACATACAATTAAAACATTCACCTAATGCATAAAAGTGAAAATATTACATTTCCTTCACATATTTACGTTTATTTCTTTATTTCGTTATAATAATCGACGGACATTTTTAAACAAACCTACATGCAGCATGACATCAGAAATGTGATGCCTGACTTTGACTTAAACACAGACTCCACTCTTCAGCATAGCGGTGACTAAAAAAACATTTAACGGTCAGAAAAGAAAAATTCCGTAGTTTTTACAGAAAAATACCGGCAGCTGTGGTTGCCAGTAAACTACCGTAAAAATACGGAAACATCCTGTTTTTATTCATCCAATCAATTCACAGAGGAAAACATGAGCCACACCCACTATTCTTCCTCATTAAATATTCAATTTAACTTTAAAATACATCAGAATAATGAAGACGATCATAACTTCTGCTTCACAGGGACTTAAGCATAACATCAATGAATGTTGTTTAAAGTCACCGTTATTGTGATCAGTGTTTACTTTAGTTTGGCTTTTTACCCGCGACTTTGTTAAACAAGTTTTCTTTTGGTTGCTATGCTGTGATATGTTTTATAAAACATAATTGTCATAGTCAATAAAACTAAAAGGAATGTAAACAGGAGCTTTAGTCTAATTTTCATTATTGTGAATACTCAATTAAAAGCATTTTTTTATGTTTTGAAGTTTTTTAATAACATTGTGAATTAGCTTAATTTTGAGAAACAGCAACAATCATTTGAGAAAAGTTTTTGAGCAGTTTGGAAAAATCTGTATTTGATTTTTAACACAGACATCAAGAATCAGTGTATGAATCTCAACAGTGGTGACTATTAAATGAAAAGCTTCATGCCGCAATGCATCCTGGGAGACATGAATGAGTTTTTCTACTTTGATGGTACCCAGAATGCCTTGCGTTTATCTTATGTGGTCGTTTTTGTGGTCACCATTGTTGAGATGAATAGGTTTATTATTGATATCTGCTAGTTCAGTTAGTTCTGTAAATCATGTGTTGTAAAGTCTCTCAGCATAACATCAGTGAGCATAATAAAATAATTTTAAAACCGTATATAAACCAATATATGACAACCCTCATGACAAATAACATGATGACGATTTCTAACATGATATAACATAATGACAAAGCTTTGGCCACCATAACAGATGTGTTTTCATCACACAGTTACAGCAGCTAAAGAAAATCTAACACAGCAAAGCAAAGAGTCAAGAGTCCTACTAAAGCAAACACTGAACACCATAATGGTGACTCAACAAAACCATCAACATCTTCACTTGTGTTAATTCTCAATAAGAACTTTTGTAGATGAACCACAGAAATAAAGTCACAGTGATGTAATAAGTGAATGTGTTAATAGTGTTTGTGGAGTTGTTTAATGGTGAGTTTTTAGAGAAAAAACTGATTGTTAAAAACTTATTTCATTTGCGTTTTTACAACATGTTTTTTCCAAAAAAACGACAGAATTTCACTGACAGGTTTTGCAACTTTGTGACGTGTTTTTCCGTAAAAACGACAGAATTTCACTGTTAATTTCACTGACAGGTTTTACAGTGTTTTTCCGTATTTTATACGGAAGTCTTTTGACAACAGTTTTTCTCCATGAAAACTACAGAATTTCCCTGTTCATTTCACAGACATTTTTTACAGTGTACCAACAACCCAGCAACATTCTTCCAATGTGCTCATCAAATTAGACTCAGAACTGCATAGAAACACAAGTGCAACCTCTAAAAAACATTCTAGCAACTATACCATAACAACATCAGAATCACTCAGATCTGCAATGCCCGACAGCCACTAACCATAGCAACGTGCTTAACTTAGAACTGCATAGCAACGTCCTGCCAACAACTAATCGCATTATAGCAACAACCCAAAACACTCTAGTCCATAAGAATCCCTCAGAACTCAGACTCATCAAAATCTCCTAGAACTACAGAGCAACACCTTAGCAACTTAACTACGTGCTCATCAAAATTCCTCCAAACCGCATAGCAACACCTTAGCAACGTGCTCATCAAAATTCCTCCAAACCGCATAGCAACACCTTAGCTACGTGCTCATCAAAATTCCTCCAAACCGCATGGTTACACCTTAGCTACGTGCTCATCAAAATTCCTCCAAACCGCATAGCAACACCTTAGCAACGTGCTCATCAAAATTCCTCCAAACCGCATAGCAACACCTTAGTTACGTGCTCATCAAAATTCCTCCGAACCGCATAGCAACACCTTAGCTAGGTGCTCATTAAAATTCCTCCAAACCGCATGGTTACACCTTAGCTACGTGCTCATCAAAATTCCTCCAAACCGCATGGTTACACCTTAGCTACGTGCTCATCAAAATTCCTCCAAACCGCATAGCAACACCTTAACAACGTGCTCATCAAAATTCCTCCAAACCGCATAGCAACACCTTAGCTACGTGCTCATCAAAATTCCTCCAAACCGCATGGCTACCCCTTAGCTACGTGCTCATCAAAATTCCTCCAAACCGCATAGCAACACCTTAACAACGTGCTCAGCAAAATTCCTCCAAACCGCATAGCAACACCTTAACAACGTGCTCAGCAAAATTCCTCAGAACTGCATAGCAACGCAGGAATTGTAAACAGATTATTTAAAACCAGACTTTTATGGTCTAAGCAAGTGCTAATGTCTAAGTGTCATAATGTTAAATTAAATGTGAGGAAAGGTTGGTCTGTGCTGATAATGTGCTCTGTGTATACAGTATGTACGTGTCTGGGCTGGAATCCAAAACAGAAGCTTAACTGTGGGTCAGTCATCCTCCTCCCTTCCTGCTCATTGTTCTTTTGTTCCAACATGTACAAAGAAAGACTTCTTACCCTCATTAGAGGGTCAATCTGATTATAGGGAGGCTTATATAACATGTACAGTGGATGCTTAACAATCAAACTTCACCTCTGAATGTTGTTCTATTAAATAACTGCAACAGAATGAGAAATAAACAACAGAAAATGATTGTTTGAAAAGGTCCATATTAACATATATATACAATATCGCTATATCAAACAAAACTATATACAAAATATGTAAGGTGACGTTAAACTGCAGTACTATTTTGTACTATTTTCAAGAACTAGTTAATAAAGATAAAAAATATAGTCCTGAACATCAAATCACATTAATTGTAACCTTTAAGGTCTCTTTTTTTTGTTTCCATCACAATTGTTTCAACAGAACCTCAGGACATTCTTTAAATGCAAAGGGCAATGTTATCATGTTTGTTCATATAGGTTGTTGTATCCTCTTTAAATAATGGACAGCCTGGCCTATTGTCCACACCTTTCCTTTCTGTGTAATAGAGTTCTTGTGGGTCGCCTGCTTTATTCAAAAAGATTTTTAAGATAACATCTGGCTATATAATCGACCAAAGAGACTGTAGGCTGATTTTATTTAGTCTTCATTTAAAATGAATAGTTCACCCAATATGAAAATTCTCTAATAGTTTACTGTATTTTAGATTTTTACTTTGAAATGGCATTGTATAGAGCCCTATTTTTGAAGCTCCAAAAATAAAACATAACTTTGGGAATCATAACCATAAATTGTGAAATAAAGGATACTATAATTCATATACTGTACATTATTTCTTTTTTGATTTAGTAAATGTATAACATGTATGTTTCTATAATAATAATTGATCATAAGAGCTGCATACTGTGAATGTAATTCTATGCAAAAATGTACAAACTTGAGGAGAATTTATGATAACTTGGTTTAAAATAATATTCAATATTTATATTTGTAACATTTAAAATTATATTATGATTAACATTATAATATAAATACCATAGTATAGGTTGATTGTGTAATACAAAGTGTGAACATCAAATGTGAATTCACATTGAACTAAACAAACAGATTTTTTATTTATTTACACAAATATCATGACATTAGTTATTTGATCTTTTGTTGGTATGTCTCTGCGTGCTTACGTCTCTCTTTAGGACCATCAGAAGTGGAAAATCTCCAATTCTCAGCTAATTCAAACAGTTTGAACGTCTCCTGGCACCCTGGCCCAGGCAAAACAGAGCAGTATTGGATTGTAATAGATGGCAAGACCACACATTTAACCTGGAATTCCTCACTTGCTAATACAGCAGCCTCGTATGTCATAGAAAATCTCATTCCTGGACGCCTCTATAACGTTACTGTTATAACGGAGGTTGGGGAGATACAAAATTCAGTGTCTGGCCAAACACAAACAGGTATTTAACATAAAATGAACAATACACATAATACATTTTCTTCTCTCTCCTAACTGTATGTGTGTGTGGGTCTCCTATCTCTAGCAGTATGATTTCCTCTGCAGTATTTTAAGCATGTTACACCCTTTCCTGTTTTCAGCACTGAAAGGTCACCTTTTCTCCTTGCGTTATGTCACTTTACTTCATTGCATTGTTCCATGAATCCTGTGTTCATTAAATTCTAATTTACACTAATCTACAAGACGTTTAAGAATAAAAAATTATCACAGTCTAATAAGAAAACTATAATGGACAAATTTTGAAATATGAAGACTGAAACAACCATTTGATCGTAAATGCAGTGGATAATTATTTCACATGCTTATAATATGTACATGAATATAACTCAATTTAGTGTACTTCTTATTGTTTTTTGCATATTTAGCATACTTTCCACAAATACAGAAAATGATATTTGTAATATTATTAAGTTATTGTCCGTCAGTCTAAGAAATGCAAAAGTAGCTAGTGGTTAAGTTGCAAAATTGTTATTATGGCTATTTTTTCAGCTGAACGTTGGTTTAAGTACATGCACACTTGGGTTTTGTTTACCAGTTAGCTTATCAAATGTAATGTCCCAACTGATCACAGTACTCATAACTGATCACTAGAAACATGTAAGAAAACATGCCGGAAGTAAATTTGTTGACTTTAAACATTACAAATTCATGTGACTGACCTCCTCCTGTCTTCAGTGCCTGCTGCTGTTTCTAATCTCAGAGTGGAGAACAACGGCAGCCGAAACATCCTCAGGGTTTTGTGGGATAAAGCCTCTGGTGAGGTGGACAGTTACCTTATTAGTCTGACTTCACCTGGTTCAACTCCCATTCAGAGAAAACTGTCTTCAGACACTACAAATGTGATGTTTGACAACCTTATCCCTGGAAAGACCTACCAGGTGTCGGTCAACACCACGAGTGGACAACTGTCTAACCAGACGTGGGCTATAGGAAAAACCGGTATGGGTAGACTATATACTTATCAGTTGTTTAGATGAGGCCAATCCTAAATACTCTGTGCTTGACAGAAGAATTATTTTTTTATGAAGAAGGTCAGATTGCATGATATTGGATACTCATTCAGAAAAGGTGTTTGTAACAGTTTGTGTTATGCTTTTGTCACATTCACTAATAATAATTTTATAATTGTAGTAGATTTGCACATTTGTGTTTCATATGGTGTACAATTGATATTGCAGCTCCAGGGAAAGTGTCAGATGTTGTAATGGAGAACTTGCCTGAGCGTGGCGTGCTAAGGATCACCTTTACGCCTCCTTCAGGAGAATGGGATCAAATCCATGTGGTTCTTTCAAATGGAAGTGAGATCCTAGCCAACCAAACAGTGAATGAAACCGTAGAAGAAATGATTTTGTCAGGGTTAAATCTGCACCCAGGAAGATTATACAGTGCTGCGTTCAGTGTGGAGAGAGGAGGCCTGGCTTCTACGGTTTATTACAAAGAGGAAATCGGTAAAAAATAAATGATCCTAAGTGCTTTAGTGAGAGATTGAGACTTATGTAATATAAAATTATAGTTATAATAGAACTATTATAATGTAATATAAAATTATAGTTATAATAGAACTATTATAATGATAGATTACACTGGTACTGCATACTGTTCATACTTCACTGAATACTACCTACTACTTTTTTTAAAAGCAACACATTTCAAACAGTAGTATGCTATGTTGTTGACGGACTAATAAATAAAATAAAAAAAAATTGGTCTGTTTACCTTAGGTTTTCCACCAGTATCACAATTACACATTCGTCACTCAGACGAGACGTCCATTAGTGCTCTTTGGAGTCACGCTTCTGGTTCAGCAACACGTGATGGCTACATAGTGCAGCTTTTTGAAGGCAACAACTCAACAGTTACTCAGACACGAACTTTGAGCCGTGACATGAGAGAGTGCACCTTCAACGTTCTTACACCTGGCCGACTTTACCGCCTTATTGTAACAACCACCCGACAGAACCTTCGTAGTTCTGCAACACTGGAAGGAAGAACAGGTGAGATTATATTTTATTATCTTTAATCTTACACTAGGAAACATGTGCTTTACTACTGTAATATACACTACACTGTAAAAACTGTAATTTTACGGTTTTATGTCACATATCTTTAAATAATATAAAATGTCAGTTAATAAAAAAGGTCAATTTACGGAACCCGGGTGTAAAGTAACATAAAAACATGTTTTACTTTACTTACAAACAAATGTCACAGCAATGTGAAAGACTGACAGCATGACCATTTGAAATGGTCTTCACATTTGTCTGTGCCTGTGTGTATATATATATATATATATATATATATATGAAGCGTTTGGTTCCAAAACGCTATAAATCCATGTTCAACAATTTTTAAAAAATCATGTTTTTTTGATTGTGCATTCCAATTAATATCAATCAAACTGCAGTTGTTTAGTTTTGATTTAAGCCATAATAACAAAAAAATACTGCTAACTAACACAATAAAACACAATAAAAACATGATAACATAATAAAAAAACATGAATTTTGAACAAAATAAAAAATGGATTTATTGCGTTTTGGAACCAAACTCTTTATGTATATATTGTTAAGTTTCAAATTAACATTGAAACTCTTTTCTATGTTTGGATCACACCTTATTCTCAAACCAAATAATAATCATAAGTTGGATATTGTGAGGATGCCTTCTGCAGATCTGGGAGCAAAAGAAACCAACAGAGTCAGGAGTAAATCTGGTTCTTAGCTCCTTTTATTGTTCAGAAGCATGGCTTTTTATATGGCACAAGAAAACATCTGGAAGTTATCATATGTCCAGGGTCCTATAGTATGATCAAATAAGGTATGTGCCAACAAGGCATCCCTAGGGCCATCTTCTTACAACAACACACAAAGAATGTCCGCTCACCCTAAGATCCCTTCTTTTACTTAGGAGGGCCTGCTGGCTCTCAAGGCTATAGATTGTATGCGGGGAATCCAAAATCTAACACACAATAGATATAACCAGAGAATGTGTTCTCAGTGCCTTTGAAGGTGAATCATCTGAAACTGAGCAACAATGGGGATACAGACAGCCTGATGGCCAGCTATGAGAGACCACATGGCGATCTGGATTTCTACTATTTGCAGCTATTCTGTTACAATCAGGTGGTCTACAACATTTCTTTTCCAACAAACACCACATCGGTCTTACTGCCCTACCTGAGACCCGGCACTTTATACAAGCTACTGGCAACCAGCATTAGTGGAACACAGTCCTCCAAACAAGCAGAGGCTGAATGTCGCACAGGTACATAAAGATTTAATATATATTATTTTCTTTTTAAGATTGAAAATGTATGCATGTTATATAACAGACATATCTCGTTCATTTTTAGTGATTATAATATAATAACATAATATTAATAATATCTGACACCATTAGAGCCTCATGTTAGAGTCATGGTGGTTTTGAAGAAAAAGAAAGACGTGTGACTAATATAAGATTGATATGTCACAGCTTAACATTTGAGGAAACACAGATAATATATTACAGTCCCATATAGCAGGTGTCTCTGTCGAAATTTTGCAAGCTAGTTATGCTAGTCATTTTCCCAGACGTTAAATACATGAGCTTTGCACAACAATAACCTGTTCCAATCCAAATGGGATTTGAGGAATTTCAGGAAGTGCTATATAAAAGCAGCAGGCTGTATTTAACACATCCTGGTGTGTCGAAATGCTTTTCTATTTTAAGTCAGTGTTTAATGAACTCTTGTGAAGTAGCTTAAACAATAAGGGGCAGTTCAGGGCACTCGAAAATACAGAAAAAAGCTTAATGTCACAAATGACATTTGGTAACACTTAGTAACATTTAATTCTTTAATATTACTTTAATAAAGTGCATTTATATGCAGGATCAGTACTAGTGTAGCCTGGCATTGACATAATCTTGTTGGGCAACAATTTTTCTAGTAATATACACTGTAAAAAATGTTCCGTAGTTTTTACGGAAAAATACCGGCAGCTGTGGTTGCCAGTAAAATTCCGTAAAAAATACGGGAAAAGAACGTAAACAGTGATGAAGTTCAAGAACTTCAAGCTATGATTGAATTAATTTCATTTGAGTCTTTTATATTGAGAGCATTTCTTTACATACAATTAAAACATTCACCTAATGCTTAAAAGTGAAAAAATTACATTTCCTTCACATATTTCCGTTTATTTCGTTATAATAATCAATAAACAAAACAACATGCAGCATGACATCAGAAACTTCTGGCCTGACTTTGACTTAAACACAGACTCCACTCTTCAGCATAGCGGTGACTAAAAAACCATTTAACGGTCAGAAAAGAACAATTCCGTAGTTTTTACGGAGAAATACCGGCAGCTGTGGTTGCCAGTAAACTACCGTAAAAATACGGGAACATCCTGTTTTTATTCATCCAATCAATTCACAGAGGAAAACATGAGCCACACCCACTATTCTTCCTCATTAAATATTCAATTTAACTTTGAAATACGTCAGAATAATAAAGACGATCATAACTTCTGCTTCACAGGGACTTAAGCATAACATCAATGAATGTTGTTTAAAGTCACCGTTATTGTGATCAGTGTTTACTTTAGTTGGGCTTTTCACTCGCGATTTGTTAAACAAGTTTTGTTTTGATTGCTATGCTATGATGTGTTTTATAAAACATAATCGTCATAGTAAATAGAAACAAAAGAAAATGTAAACAGGAGCTTTAGTCTGGTTTTCATTATTGTAACTACTCAATGAAGCAATTTTTTTTATGTTTTGAAGTTTTTTTATAACATTGTGAATGAGTTTAAATTTGAGAAACAGCAACCATTATTTGAAAAAAGTTTTTGAGCAGTTTGGAAAAATCTTCATTTTATTTTAAACACAGACATCAAGAATCAGTGTATGAATCTCAACAGTGGTGACTATCAAATGAAAAGCTTCATGCCGCAATGCATCCTGGGGGACATGAATGAGTTTTTCTACTTTGATGGTACCCAGAATGCCTTGCGTTTATCATATTTGGTCGTTTTTGTGGTCACCATTGTTGAGATGAATAGGTTTATTATTGATATTTGCTAGTCCAGTTAGTTCTGTAAATAATGTGTTGTAAAGTCCCTCAAAATATCTTTCTGTCAGTCTCATTCATAACATCAGTGAGCATAATAAAATAATTTTAAAACAATGTATAAACCATTAGATGACAACTCTTATAACAAATAACATGATGACAATTTCTCTTAGCTTTCTCCACCATAACAGATGTGATTTAATCACACAGTTACAGCAGCTTAAGAAAATCTAACACAACAAAGCAAAGAGTCAAGAGTCCTACTAAAGCAAACACTGAACACCATAATGGTGACTCAACAAAACCATCAACATCTACACTTGTGTTCATTCTCAATAAGAACTTTTGTAGATGAACCACAGAAATAAAGTCACAGTGATGTAATAAGTGGGTGTGTTAATAGTGTTTGTGGAGTTGTTTAATGGTGAGGTTTTAGAGAAAAAACTGATTGTTAAAAACTCTTTTACAACGTGTTTTTTCCCAAAAAAACGACAGAATTTCACTGACAGGTTTTACAATGTGTGACAGGTTTTTTCCATAAAAATGACAGAATTTCACTGACAGCTTTTGCAACTTGCGATGTGTTTTTTTCCGTAAAAACGACAGAATTTCACTGTTAATTTCACTGACAGGTTTTACAGTGTTTTTCCGTATTTTATACTGAAGTCTTCTGACAACAGTTTTTCTCAGTGAAAACTACAGAATTTTCCTGTTAATTTCACGGACATTTTTTACAGTGTACTCATAGTTCATTGCATGCATAATTTTGACATTTTTCTGTAATTAATTTAAGATATTGTTTATTAGATACTACCTAAAAGAAAATTTTAATTGTAATTGTTTTGCATTTTTAAGGAGCACAAGGAAAATCTATCCCCCAGACCTGGCTCTGAATAGTTGTAATTAGTATCAATAAAATAACAATAAATATAATACATTTATTGATCTTTGCCTGTCAATTTCTACTATATGCTAATATAGCACAATGCTAATAAAACTTGAATAATTTAAATTTACTATAATGTATAATAAATAAACATGTATTATGACGAATTTTAATTTATTATCTAATGTATTTACAAAACGTAATAAATTAATGCTTTTTTTAAATGTAAACCTTTTATCAAAAGGCAAATTATTCTAACCAAAATTGATTTTGACCAGCATACTTTTTTAATCTATATGAAAACACACAGCTTGTGCGTAAAACTATTATTGTAGGCAAAACCCGAAAATCAGTTAGCATTTTATTATTTCAGGTTCTATCATCCCAAAGTCAATAGATGGTTTTGTTAACCTTTTTTAAATGTTATTTTTAAAAGGCCTTTAGGAGCACTTGCATGTTTCAAGAAAACCTAACTAAAAATACAAAAGGATACAAATATAAAAAGTTTACTTAGCTGAATGCATATTAAAGGCGCAGTTTGCGACGCCATCGACAGGCGACTGCACGACCCCGTGTCACTGTTTAAAATGACGAAGTAGTTGAAAACATTTGAGATATTGTAAGTACTCAGCTGAACAAAATATATAACACTGGCCTAGTGGTTTTTGAATATTTTACTGTAGAGATGTTACGAACTGTAGCTTTAAGAGGAGAGGATACAAGAAAATCTATGCAACTCTATAAATCAGTTAGATATGTATACAATTAAAAAATTAGACCAAACAATTTTATAATACAAAAATCTCTACATAATCAAGTAATGGTATTGCTTTTTGTTTCAGTGCCCGCTGCTGTTTCTGTTGTTACGATAACAAATAACAGTTCAGACTCTCTGAACGTGTCATGGAATGCTGCTGAGGGAGATGTGGACAGTTACATGGTGATGTTGAAAGACCAGGAGAAGATTGTACACTCTCTCGCTGTGTCCAAAGCCACTACAGATTGTGCGTTCGGCAGTCTCGTATCTGGACGACTGTACACAATCTTCATCACTACACACAGCGGCAGCTACAGGAACCAAACGCGTTTACAGGCGAGAACAAGTATGAAATACACACACAGATTCTCTAAGAATTATTTTTTCTCTCAAACTTTGAAAAATGAAAAAAAAATATTTTTTTATGTGATTTGAATGCAAAAAATATTTTGTCAGTAAAAGTGTCATTTTTATTCAAGAATCCAAAATATTGGAAATCTAAAACCGATATGTATGTCTTATTAAAATTGTTAATGTGCAGAATTTTTCCTTACCAAATATTCTGAATATTATGGCAACTGATGTTGTATGTATTCTTCATCAAGAACCATCCATAGTGCAGAACCCCACGGCCATCCACTCGGCAAGAGATGACTACCTTAAGGTTTACTGGAATCAAGCATCTGGGGATTATGACCATTATGAAGTGGTGATCGAGTATAACAGCACATGGCTTCGAAGCCAGAACCTCAGTAGGACTCGGAGCGAGTGTGTGTTCAGTGATTTGGTTCCAGGGCGGCTCTATACAGTGACTATCACTACCTGGAGTGGACCATATAACACTTCTGTTTCTATACACGGCCGAACATGTGAGTGACTTTGTGTGAGCATGTTAATAACTTCATGTTAATAAACATCGTTTTGACAAATTAAACCCTTCGGGCATGATTGTAATGATATTAATTAAAAAATTTATTAAATTAATACAATTATTGTTTCGCAATAAACAAAAAACAACAAGGAAGTACATTTTTTATCCATGATATGACATCCAAATGTTTTAAATGTAAATATAGTGGCATTTATATGTCCCTAATATCTGGGCCTTTTTTTAGCACAACTAGTGAAACACTATCAAACTTAAAGGGATAGTTCAGACAAACACAAAGTTCACATTTACCCTCATGTCATTCCAAACCTGTTTGACTTTCTTCTGCAGAACATAAACATATTTTAAAGAACGTCAGAAAAGCAACATTGTTGACTTTTAAACAACGTTCAATTGTCTTGTATCTTTCAGTTCCAGGTGCTGTGGGCAATTTGTCCTTGTTGGATAGTGGAACTACCTTTTTGAAGGTGACTTGGACTCCTGCTCCAGGTGATGTTGAGAACTATGAGGTCCAGATCTTTTTCAATGACACACAAGTGTTACCGGCTGTCAATCTTAGCAGCACAGTTAGAGAACACACATTCTCTGCGCTCACACCTGGTCGGCTCTACAAGATTGTACTGTCCACCCACAGCGGCTCCTTCCAGCGTGCCGAGATCAGCGAAGGACGTACAGGTGATGTAAAGCCTTTATGGTAGAAAACATTGGACAATTGAGCACTGAAAATTGAATACTAACATTTTCTTGTCTTTTTCCTCTCATGCCATACAGTACCCAGTCCGGTTCATTGTCTCAATCTCACTGCTCGTCCCGGGGATGGTGGTCTCACTGTGTCTTGGTCCTCCGTCGAAGGAGACTTAGATTTTTACACCGTTTCGCTTTTTCAGGGGACACGTGTGCAAGACATCAGAAATGTTCCTAAATACATCACACAGATAGAGTTTCACAACCTGGTACCTGGTCAAATGTATACAGTGACCGTGCAGTCGGTCAGTGGGACGCTGACAAACAACCGCACAACAAGCGGAAGAACAGGTGAGAAACCTTAATCTCTCAATTAATATTTTATAAAAACAGTATAGCTTTTCATAAAAAAAAAAATTCTTTTCATAGCACAAAGCCTCTTGTAGGCTTAAACTGTACTCCAAGACTTAATTGTGTTTGTGTGGTTGTGTGTTCCAGACCCAGCTGCTGTTACAGCCCTTTGGACAGATAATGAACTCAACACACACAGTCTCCGGGTGAGCTGGAGGCCAGCTGTGGGGATTTTTGATGGATACAAACTGCAGTTACTGGATGAGTCTCATGAAAGAGTCATAGGCAACACATCTGTGCCCGCTGATACCAACCAGCACCTGTTCAGTGGTTTAATTCCTGGCAGCTGGTATAAAGCGAGCATTCAGACCCTCAGTGGGGCTTCTAAAAGCAAAGAGGTCACAGCTGACGTACAGACTTGTAAGATATAAACAGATATGAACTGCTCAGTTCATCTCCTGAAATTAGATTTTGCAATGTGAAGTATCATCTAGAAATAGTATTGATGTCTCTTCCTCAGCTCCAGCAGCAGTGTCCGAACTGCACGTGTGCTCCAACACGAGCAGCAATCTTTCATTCTGCTGGGCTGCACCAGAGGGCAGGGTCGATGGGTACGACCTGTATCTGTATGATCAAAGCGAGAACCTGCAGTCCAGCAAGATGCTGGGGGAAGAGAGTCGGAGCTGGAGCTTCACGCACCTGCTTCCAGGGACGTTGTACAAGATGCTTATCACCAGCAGAAAAGGAAAGCTGAACAGCCAGGCCTCTATATGGGCACGTACAGGTGAATACAGGTTTTAAAATTATGTTTACTAGTTAGGGGGCATTACATCTCTTCTCTGCGATGATAGAAATGACATGGTCAAAGTTCCTTTTAGACTAACCCTAATTTAGGGTTGGGTTTAACCTAACAGGATCTCTCATTTTTGGTGGCATTTTTGACACAAGCCATGGTTAATGTCTTTTGTATTTTATCCATAACGTTTTGTCTAAAAACATTGAATGTTATTTTTTATTCTCCATCATGTTTTTTTCTAGCTCCTGCCTTAGTCATAGACCTTAAGGTTGAGCATCAGAGTCAGACCGACAGTCTTTTTCTGAGCTGGACACGAGGTCCTGGCAGTCTTACTGGATATTCAGTCTCTTTAGATGGGCGTGAGCAGAAGTTTGGTCCAGAGAGCTCTCAGGTTGTCTTCCGAGGGCTGGTGGCAGGTCGGCTTTATACTGCTGTAGTTCAGAGCTGGAGTGAAGATCTTGCAAACACTGTTACCGTTGTAGGACGTACAGGTTTGTGCTACTTTGAACCATAAAGGCATAAAGCATTTCACATATAACAATCAATGGGATACTCAGAATCAATATAACAGGAGCAGTACTATACCATTGTTATAAAGACCCAATGAAATCAAAATTGGACTTGTGCTATCAGATAAGCTATAACAGAATTTTTTTAAGTACAGTTTGGTTTAAGCTAAACTGTTCCTATTGTGCCATCGCAGTTCCTGAACCGCCATCATCAGTGTTTGTCAGCAGTTCTTCTGGCTCGCTAGAGATAACGTGGAACATTCCAGCAACCGGCGACTATGATGATTTTGAAGTGACGTGGTTTCCTCGGGACACAGTTCATGTTTATAGGCATCACCCTACCCGTCACATCCTAGAAGGACTTTATCCTGGACGTCTATATAATGTCAGCATTCACACTATAAGTGGAAAGACACATGGTCCTATGACCTACAGCACTCCGGTTTACCACACCATTAGAACCCGTAAGTACTGAATCCTTTAACACTTACAACTTAGATCTAAAACCTTTCAAATTTAACTGTAGATATTGTGGTCCAAAACATCTTCCAAACTTGAAGATAAAGAATAACGTTCTCCTTCTTTCTAGCTCCACTTCAAACCAAAAGCTTTCACTGTTACCCCCTGAGCTCCACTTCCTTGTCTTGCTCCTGGACGCCTCCAGAGTCTGATTTTAATGGCTACATTGTGGAATGCCACAAGCCGAACAGCAAGACTCCGGTGTACAGGTACACACTGGGACACAGTGCTCTTTCACAGCACTTTGACCGGCTGGAACCCTTTAGAAACTACACTATGTCCATCACTGTGATCTCTGGGGACAAGCAGAGTTCAACAGCACAAAACAGCGTTATTACCATGCTCGACCGTAAGTAACAATATAACAATATTTTGACCCATGTGCAAGTCATCTCAGCAACATATTAGATATTTAGAAATGCATGAATTTAGTTGGACCAAAGAGCTTGCATAAAGAAGGAGTGTACTAATTGTGTACTGAATGCACTGAAATTTAGTAACATGTAATTACCATCATAAAAATGAATTGCCATTTTGGAAATTCACAACCAGACAAACCCTGACACACTTGGTGCATTCCGAAGGGAATATATCGCCTTCCAAAAAGAGCACTTCGGAGTAAAAACAATCATGTCTGCCATATTGAAGGGCCGTTCCAAATCGAAGTGCTCATAACTGGCCAATTCAAAGGGTCCTTCAGAATGAAGGATTTCGAAGGGTACAACTGATGCGCACTTTGCGCCCCCATAACTCTTTGCACCCCCATAACTCTTTGCACAGATTCTTTGCATGGGGACGGCACCTCCTTTTGAGTACGGGATAATGATGATGTAGTAGGGAAGTTCAACAACTTTGCCTACACTCTTCAAAGTTCTCACTCTGGAGGGTAAATCCTTCAAAGGGCTTAGAGCATAGGGAGGAGCTGTTCCAAATGGGACAGTTTGACTATTGACTAATCCGTATTGTTAGCACTAATATCTAGGCAAGAGTTCCCTCTAGGGGTCTGAAGAGGAAGCTGCAGCTTTAGACATCACAGTCAAAAATTGAAATATAAATTCTCAGAAAATGTGTTTATTATCAATATTTTGAACTATCATCATAAAAAATAAAGGGATAGATTTCAGACATTAGAAGAAATCCGTTTATGCACAAGTTTTCTATTTTAAAAGAGGGAAAATGTATGTATTATGAATATGACAGAAATGGACACACATTTCTAAGAGACTACATACCTTGTAGGATTTCTGTGAATTAAAAGGTACAAACCAGAAGCAATAATACCCAACAAATAGAGAAGGAATGGCTCTTTATATAACATAAAATAGTAATTTATATTTTTATGTGCCCATTTATGAAGAATATGGGCTGCTATAGAGATGTGACAATTCACTTACCTGTCTATGGAAAACTATGTTTAAAAAACACACACAAAAAATTTAAACTATAACATAGACTGCACATGGATATTTAAACCACCAAATATTGACATCTGACCTGTCAGTAAAATAAAAATAATTAAGCTTGATATTTGCATAGAAATTGATCAAATATTACTACTACTATTAATAATAATAATAATAATAACAACAACAATAAACTTGTAAACTGTTGTGTAAATATTTGTCGAACACACCAATGAAATAGACAGTAATAAAGGCATAATCTCAATGTTTTAGGCCCACCCACACCACCAATGACGGTGCGAGCCAGCGAGCGAACAGCGATTATCACACATTCCACCATCCTGTTTAAATTCAACTGCAGCTGGTTCAGCGATGTAAACGGAGCCATTCGCTTCTTTACAGTCATCGTTGCAGAGACAAATGGTACTATTGCCCATTTTTTTATTTTGGTTTGGAACAACATGAGGTTGCCAAGTGTGTGGGCAGTCATGGCCTAGTGGTTAGAGAGTTGGACTCGTGACCAGAAGGTTGCTGGTTCGATTCCCAGGGCTGGCGGGTAACGGCTGAGATGTCCTTGAGCAAGGCACCTAACCCCACTTGCTTACTATACAAAAATGTACAAATGTATAGTACAATACAATGTAAGTCGCTTTGGATAAAAGTGTCTGCCGTAAATGTGTTTTTATTATTACTTTAGTTCTCTTATTGAGTTCTCCTGAATCTATATGCTGTAATGTCAGAAACAAATCTAGTCTCATTTATTTTCCTTTGCAGAGGTTGATTATGTTCTACCAGAGCAGAGACATCCACTGCCCTCTTACCTGGACTACAGACACAACCGGTCCATCAAGGCCTACCAGACCGGATACTTTCATAGTTTGTGCACCGAGGTCTCTGACAGCAAGATCCGTGTCTTTGAAATAAACCTGGGAGCTGGGATGAAGCGTTTAGGCGGAGCTTGTAAATGGGATCCTGAATCAGTCCAGCATGGAACACATCTCTGTGATGGACCACTCAGACCGAGAACTGCATATAGGTATGGCAAAGTTGTTTTAGCTCCTAAGATTCTCTATTCAAAATGTCGATACCGTTGTGTCTCATTGTTTTTTGTGTGTCTTGTGATAGAAAGAGACATGTGAGAACCAAAAAGATATGACATTGACGCTGCCAAAAATAATACATAATGCAACCAATCTGGACTCATCATTGTTGATAGCATTTCTACAAAAACAGGGTTTCTTCTATTCTAATAACACTCTCTATATTACTTTGCCATGGTATATGTTAGAGGTGAGCCGCTTAGAGTTCCTAGTGGCCAGTAGTAGTATGACAGCCTACCATTAAAATAATTCTGCTCTCGTTTGATCCAGATTAAGTGTGCGTGCCTTCACTCAGCTGTTTGATGACAACAACAAAGAATTTGCTCAGGCACTTTACACAGACACCTACTTCTCCCTTCCATTGTTAACTCAATCAGGTAAAACAGTGTTTTATTATTGTAGTTATTGGCTTTTAGACTTTATTAACAGGACATTTGAGGGTGTGTTTGTGGAAAAGGATTGTTGGGATATTGTCGGGATAATCTATATCGGTCCTGTCCCGGATGCCTGCTAAAGATCTGAAATACATCTGCTTTGTAAAAACATTTAATAAACATCTTAGAAAAGGCAGTTTTACATACAGATGTCTTCTAGATGTCAATATAACATCTGACAGGAGACATCTCAAAGACGTATTGCAAATGAGCAAAAAATATGTCTTGCCGATGTAAATGCAGACATCAAATGGACGTCTCCCAGATGTATGTGTGCTATCAGGGCTAGATTACAGCTCTGCACGCTTCAGTTAGTCTATATACATGACCTATTTAAGTGTATTTTTTACTACAAAAGCATTTTCAAACTCAAATTGATTTTACATTTGAACATCACGGTTTAATGTCTCATTGTAACGGTTTCTGCCACTCAGCCCCACGGGATGGAGTCATGGGGGGCATCACAGCTGCCACATTTCTGATCACCATTGTGATCGCTGTGATGGCCTTACTAATATACAGGAAAAGAGCTCATAAAATGTGAGTATGCACACTATACACTGTGTATGCAGCTTAACAACATACTTTGTTCCAGAATTTGTTCAGTCGCTTGTGAGATGATAAACCCACACATAGGTTTTTTTATTTATGTCTATGCTAATGTGTATTTTGGTTACTCTGTTTGCTTTAAGAGCTGTACAGGAAAGTCCAGTAATGAAGATTTGTATGTGGAAAGAGTTGCCCACCTCACAGATGTGCTCAGCAATCCGGAGGTACTACAGCATTTAATTCATAAAAATTATATGAGGAAATCTCTTTCATATGTGAAAAAGACAGCGACGCTAAATGTATTCTAAATGTAAAATATCAACAAAAATTACTTTCAGCTTAGAATTATAAAGTTCTATCTGCGAAAAAATCATTAAAGCAATACATTTTCAAGCAATACAAACAATTTGCTTATAATTTTTGTTAAAACATCAAATAAGTGTTGTAATAATGTGGGAAAAAGTTACATTTAAATTGTTTTTATTACACTTTTTTCATATTTTAGGACGCTTTATTCTTGTTCAGGTTAAGCATAAAAGGCTGTGCTTAATGTTTTACCATCTAAATGTTTTATCCACAAAAGGTGGGACAGGTAAAATTACTTTCTAGAGATGAGTATGGCTGAAGTAACATATTGTAAAAATTATACAATAATATTGTAAAATTTAAGGCAATCACATTATGAGAGTGTAGGTAAACACAGAAATTAGGAAGATAGCGCTGCTGGTTAGTGTTGTGTCTATAATTATAAAAAAATCATCTCAACAAAACAAAACAAAAAATATTTTGGTTTGAGCTGCTCTCTTTGACAAGAGTATCAATAAAACAGCGAATCGAATCCGGCCACATGACAAAGAAATCTAATCCTGATTGGTCCTCTTGCGTGTATTTAAAGTGCTGATTGGCTCGCAGATAGAACCATATAAAACCAAATTATAATTCGATTTTGTAGATAGAAATTTTTTGTTTTCTTAAAAAAAAAATCTCAAAATATACACATTTAAAAAAAAACATGGCATAATGTAAATAAGTCACAAAATAAAATAAGAATATGTGAATAACTACATTTTGATCAAAATGTCATAGAACCTTAGAATTCTAAGGCGACGAAATGACGTCACTGAAATGGCAATATTAAATATTATATATACATACTAAATATTAAGTATTGAAATAATTGTTGCAAACCAGGCTCTTTAATACTGGATAAACCTCACTGAACACATTGATGGTCTTGAACCTAAGACCAATTCAGAATTCCAACTCTGTTATTTATCGCTAAACAATGGCCTGTCAATATTCGTTGTTCGGTTTGTCATCGATAAGACACATTTAATGTGTATTTTCTCTATTACGCACTAGCCCGGTCAGAGCAGCCAACTTTGACAACCATCTCACAAAACTTCGAGCTGATTCTAGTTACCTTCTCTCAGAAGAGTTTGAGGTAATGAACATCAACTATATCAGCAACTATATTAAAGTAACAGTAAACATATTTAATTTTTCCTCTTTTTTTTCCAAATATTAAACAGAATCTAAAAGATGTGGGACGAAGGCAAACCCAGAACGCTGCACGTTTACCTGGCAACCGAACCAAGAACCGATACAACAATATACTGCCTTGTAAGTACAGACATTATATTATAACATCTGTCCTGTCTAAGCTTGACATAAAATTTCAAAATAAAAAGGTCGGTGTTGTAATGAAATCTAAATCACTAATCTCTTCATTGATCGTGTGCAGATGATTCAACGCGAGTGAGACTGTCTTGCATGAACGGCGAGTCATGCTCAGACTTCATCAATGCAAACTACATGCCTGTGAGTTGAGGAGACATGCTTTTCAATTATTTCAAAATATTTTATTGACTGGTCACTGTGTGATTTCCGCATTAATATTTATATAAAAACAATCTTTATTTAGGATTATTTTTAACCCAGGCTAAAGTATGAACAGTGAAATATGACATAGAGAGAGAATAGGGACTATCCTGGTTTTATCTACCAAAATATTTCTATTTAACAGGGAAACTTTTTTAAATGGGAGTATATTGCCACACAAGGACCTCTTCCAGAGACAAAGGATGATTTTTGGCGGATGGTGTGGGAACAAAATGCGCACAGCATTGTTATGGTGACCCAGTGTGTGGAGAGGGGCATGGTGAGTGCCATGTCTTCTGGTGATGTCTTCTGGTCTTCTGTCTTCTTTAATGGAACGAGGAAACTCAGATGCACACTGTTCAGTTTTGGCCACATTTATGTCACCAGAGACACATTACAGGGATTGGTCCTATTGTAGAGTAAAACAGTCTTTGATTTCTTAACAGGAATCTTCACCTTTCATGAAGTTTAGACAGCATCTAAAATTTTGTGTTATAGTTGTGTAGCGTGACTGCTTCTATGACAAACTGATGACTGGCTTCAGAGGGAAAATAACAGCAGCTCATGTGTTTGATTTAGGTGAAGTGTGACCGATACTGGCCGCATGACAGTGAACCTTTGTGTTACGGTGATGTTGTGGTACAGATGACCTCAGAGAAGATCCTTCCAGAATGGACCATTCGTGACTTTAAGATTTTATGTGTGAGTGTGCTCATATCACGTTGAATAAGTTTGACCAAAATCTTTTAAAAATAGATCTGAAATCTTGTATCTCCATATTTTTTCCATAAATTATTATTTTTAGTCATCCTTTATGTTTGCCATTGGGTTTTGCTAATATCTAACCAATAAAAGGTATTAAAAAGAGTTTTGAAATCGGTTTTTAATCGTTCCCAGCGAATTTGGATATCCAATGTTTCGGAAGGACAGGAATGATATATAATGATCATTTTTGCTACAATAACTATCGGCTCCAAATGGTTTAAAAAACCTTTGCGATTGATATATTAATCAATCGTGATAGTGGTGCAGAAATGATAGACTTTACCAATAACTATAGTGTGTATGGTACAAAATAGATTTTTTTTATATTTTGAAAACTGTTGTTTGGGAGGGGTCTAGAAAGTTTTGTGTGTTCTTCAGGAGGGTCAGCTGAAATACCCTAGGATGGTCCGTCAGTTCCATTACACCGTTTGGCCGGATCACGGCGTACCGGAGACAACCCATTCACTCGTACAATTTGTGCGAACAGTGAGGGACTACATTAACAGGACCCGTGCTGGAGTCAGTGTAGTACACTGCAGGTATGTCCTTGCGTAGGACAGGAAAATAAGGAGAAAATGCTTCTAGAAAAGAAGATGTTTTGAGAATTGTGTCAGTGGTTTTGTGTCTGTACAATGGAAGTCAAAATAGTCCAGTGTTGGATGGTTATCGACATTCTTCAACATATCTTCTTTTGTGTTCTGCACAAGAAAGAAATAAAGTCATACAGGTAAAATAAAAATAAGCTGACAGTTATTACAATTGAACAATTTTAGTTGCCATTTGATGTTCAATATTAAGCAAAACCAGTTTTACAGAAAAACTACATTTGTGTATTAGAGTTTTTCTAATCCAGAATTCACATTCAGACCTTTAAAGTATGTTCACAGTCAAATCGCATTAATAGTGGATCATTTGTTTTTCTCTCTCCTCAGTGCTGGTGTGGGCAGAACTGGCACTTTCATTGTGCTAGATCGTGTTTTAAGGCAACTGGACAGTAACTGTACTGTGGATATTTACGGTTGTGTGTTTGATCTACGTCTGCATCGGCCGTGTATGGTGCAAACGGAGGTGGGGCTCTGCATTTTTTTTAAATCAGCAACCTTCATACTGGTGTCAAAGTAGAATTGCATCATGAAGTTCATGGATCTTTGACAACTTGGTGCACTGTAGGGATTAAATTTAGGAGCAACGTTTTTTATGAAATATTTTTCAATTATACACACCAATTCTATGTCTTCTCTGTTCCAGTGTCAGTATGCTTATATTCACCAATGTGTGCGTGATGTTTTGAGAGCCCGTAAGCTTGGTTTTGAATGAGATAACCCTCTTTTCCCCATCTATAACAACATATTATAATGGTAAGTATGTAGCATGTTACAACATGTGTCACATGTGTAGCATGTAACAACATGTGTCACATAAAATGCTTTTTAAACAATATTGCATGGAGACATTTACATTATCTCACTTTTTGTTTATTTGGCAGACGCTTTTATCCAAAGCAAAAAATAAAGAATGTGATGTAAAGGTGTTTTAGACACAATATGGTTATATGTTTTTTCTCTTCCAACCATCAGCTCCAAACGGAAGTCAAAACGTTTCATTATGCCAAGCATCAGCTACTGAAAACACAGACCAGTGGAGCGAAAGAGTGAAGTTCCACAGTCCAGTTATAATAAAGATCAGTGACAATCCGAGTCAACCTGTCTTCATACATTTTGTGTATATAGATGTTCAAAACCTGTGCTATCAAATATATATTTTATCAAGTATATATAGTATATATTTTTAAACGACTTTAATAATAATGCAGTAATAAATCTTTTCTTCATTTTCATATTTTTTTAGCCGACATGTGTATGTCCTACAGACCTTTTTTATGGTAAATTATGTTTCACAGTAGGTTTGTATTCTTTCAGAAATGTATTTAGCACTTACAGGATGTTCTGATGCTTTCTGATCCTGTAACAGATTGTGTGCATATTAAAAGAAGGGAAATTCTATAAATGTTTTTGGTATAGGACTGTATTTAGCTGTTTACAGCTGTTGTCTGTTTGGTATTCAGTTATCCATATAATCATTATTATAAACATTATGATACATTGTAGCACATGCACCTGTCTATGAGACAAGGTTCAGAAAGAAAATATGTATTCAGTCAGTGTGAAAAAACTTGACTGGTCTGCATAAAACCAAGTCCTGAACCCAGCTGAACACATTTGGTGTGACTTTAAATGCAAACTTTGAGCCAAAAACTCATCAATCCACATCAATGGCTTGTACACAGGGATACTCTAACATCTTTTCACCAGCTCTTTCTTTACTGAAAGACCAGTGTTCTTTTAAAACACAATTGTCTGTACTGAAAGAGAATTCAGTAATGAAGGTCAAGTATAAAGTAACTAAAGCAAGGTGATATTGATTCAATGCAATAATAGAGGTCACCTGGACATCAATATCAGATGTTCAAAAGATTTAATCCTGGCCTTTGTTTGGTGGGTTATTTTGTAACTGCGCTAATTTCAAATGAGCACTGGTTTTACTTCTGGTTACAGATAGCTCAGTATGTTTTTATAGTTATAACTGAAATTTTCTGTACAGTGCAATAGTGTACATTGTAATTTTTTTTTACAGTGTAGTATTTTAACTGACCTTGCGGCCCGACCGGAGTTTGATTCCAGTCTCGAGTGTCCTTTGCCGATCCTACTCCCCTGTCTCTATCCAATGCTTTCAGGTCTGTTCTCCACTGTACTTTTAACATTAAAGGCAAAAGCCCCTAAAATATATAGAGAACAGTTCTTGTTCTTGTAAGTAATTCCACAAACACAGGTATAGCTTTCTCGGCAAAACCAGGTGACAAACGACATGCACACGGGACTTACGACAAGTAAACTGAACTAGATCGAGTTTACAGTGTAGTGGTTTAACTGTAATTGACACATTAAAGGTACTGTGTAAGTTTTTGGAGTCTCTATTAACAGAAATGCAATATTAAATATTCCACTGCTGGGGCAGTTGTGGCCTAATGGTTAGAGAGTCGGACTCGTAACCAGAAGGTTGCCGGTTTGATTCTCAGTACCAGCAGGTAACAACTGACATGCCCAGAAGGTTGCTGGTTCGATTCTCAGGGCTGGCGGGTAACAACTGAGGTGCCCTTGAGCAAGGCACCTAACCCCCACTTGCTTACTATACAAAAATGTACAAATGTGTAGTACAATGTAATGTAAGTTGCTTTGGATAAAAGTGTCTGCCAAATGCGTAAATGTAAAGCTAATTACTAACTTAACTTTAAGTTCGACTTGAAAAAATAAGGGCAATCGGTTTTCCAATATTCTGGATTGTAGAAGTTGGGAGAAAAAACTGTCCTTCTTATTTCAGATAAAATAAGCTAAAAAAAATTTGGTCAAAATTTTGACATGAGCCTAATTTATCTTCTGACTCACCTGTATGTGCATCCAGGTCGGAAGCTGTAGGACATTGTTCAGTTGAAACAGAGGTAATCTCTGGTGCAATTCTCAATGTGAATGATCAATGCTGTCAAATGAACAGTTCCTGTGCTTCCTAGACATATGGGAGGTAAAAGAAAACTTGATTTGAAAAACACTTTTGCATCCTTTCACTGGACAGTTAACGGCACAACAGAGAGAGAATATAAGAATAAGAAGGAGCTTTATTACCAAGTATGTTTACACACACAAGGAATTTGACTTGGCGACAGGTCAAGAAAGTAAACACGTAGTGCAACATAGTGCAAAAGTACACAATAGTGGTGAATAACACCAAGCAAAGGGGAGGGAATAAAAACTGGAGTTAAATAATAATAATACACTATGTAAAGAAGTAAAAAATAAAAACAAATATATGTACAGACAAGAAACAACATATAATTATTTAAATGAATGTGCAGATGTGTTATTTACAAGTTTATCGTACCTGTTGTTTACAGTTCTAGGTGCATATGTACAATATGCAAATGTGCAATAAATGGACAGTGTATAGTTGTGAGCTATTAATTGTTTAGGCTGGATATAGCCTGCAGGAAAAAACTGTTCTTGTGTCTGGCTGTTCTGGTGGCCAGTGGTCTGTAGCGCCGTCCAGAGGGCAACAGGTCAAATAAGGAGTAAGCTGGGTGTGTGGGGTCCAAAGTGATTTTCTTGGCTCTTTTTCTCACTCTGGAGGTGTAAAGATCTTGGAGGTTGGGCAGGGGGGCACCAATAATCCTCTCAGCAGTCCTTACTGTCCGTTGTAGTCTCCTGTCTGATTTGGTAGCTGAACCAAACCAGACAGTTATGGATGCACACAGGACAGACTCGATGATGGCCGAGTAGAACTGTTTGAGCAGCTCCTGTGGCAGGTTGAATTTCCTCAGCTGGCGAAGGAAATACAACCTCTGCGGGGCTTTTTTTAGCAATGGAGTCTATGTAAATGTCCCACTTCAGGTCCTGAGAGATGGTGGTGCCCAGGAACCTGAATGACTCCACAGCTGTCACAGTGCTGTTCATGATGGTGAGTGGGGGGAGTGCAGTGGGGTTTCTCCTGAAGTCCACAATCATTTCCACAGTTTTGAGCGTGTTGAGCTCCAGGTTGTTGTGACTGCACCAGACAGACAGCTCTGTAACCTCAGAGCAGACTCGTCTCCATTGTGGATGAGACCGATGATGGTAGTATCATCTGCAAGTTTAAGGAGCTTGACAGAGGAGTCTTTTGCAGTACAGTCATTTGTATACAGGGAGAAGAGTTGCACGTGGGACAGAGTGATATGCATCCTTTATAGTAGTGTAACAGTGGTCCAATGTATTACTGTCTCTGGTAGGACATGTAATGTGCTGTCTGTATTTTGGCAGTTCACGTGAGAGATTTGCTTTGTTAAAATCTCCAAGAATGATTAAAACAGAGTCTGGGTACTTTTGCTCAATTTCTGTTATTTGTTCAGCCAGTTGTTGAAGCACTGCGCTCACGCACGCATCTGGAGGAATGTAAACATTCGCGAGGATGAAAGAGGAAAACTCCCGCGGCGAGTAGAAAGGTTTTCAATTTATGAAGAGTGCCTCTAAGTTAGGGCAACAAACCGTTTTCAGCGTTGTTACATCTGAACACAAACTTAATGTAGAATGTAGAAACACAGTCCACGGCCTCTTTTTTTCCCCGTTAACTCCGCGATCCGGTCCGGTCCGCCCTGACCAACCGGCAGGTAAAGCATATTGTCCGGAATGGTTTCACTTAGCCAGGTTTCAGTGAAGCACAGTTTGAAAAATTTACATTTACGCATTTGGCAGACGCTTTTATCCAAAGCGACTTACATTACACTATACACTGGTGGCCCAGTGGTTAGAGAGTTGGACTCATGATCAGAAGGTTGCTGGTTCGATTAAAAAAAATCCTTGTTGATGCGGGTGAGGAGAAGTAATTCATCCGTTTTGTTAGGAAGGGAATGGACATTCCCAAGATGAATGCTAGGAAGCGTAGTTCGAAAGCCGCTTCCCTCTTTTTCGTCTGTACGCGCGTTTGAACAGCAGTGCTGTGCCTCCGACTAGAATGTCCAACAAAACATCCGAATAATCAAAAACTGGAAACATATTGTTAGGGGTGTGTTGTTTATTGTTAAGGAGTTCGTCTCTTGTAAAACTTATCCAAGAAGAGTGACAAAACACAGAACAAACAAACAAAAACAGCAGAAGAATTGCGGAGCTCTGTGCCATGGCTGCCATTCGCGGCGCCATCTTGGATCTTTATGACCACAAAGTTCAATATTGCATGTCAAGGCTGTATCAGTTTCTCTATGTGCAGGCACAGAACAGGTAGAGGTGTTATGACAATGATAAAAGTGACTCTTAAATGCTTCATATTTGGAAAACGACTGTTTGCAATCAACTGCTGCACATTTGAAATTTGCATGTGGTTCACTGCGATGCCGTCTTCTGTGCAAAACTCTCAGACTGCACTCAGAGATGGGCATGTATTTCAAATACAAAATACTTAACCCTTAACATGCACAGGGCCCGTGGTGGGTTAACACTTAAATTTTGTTTTGTTGAAAGTAATTTAGTTAAAACTCACCATCATGGTGATCAGTGTTTCCTTGAGTTGAGCTCTTGACTTTTAAGCCTTAGATTTTTGTTGCATTGTAACTGTGTGCTTTTAAAGTACATGTGTTAGAATGATTCAAGTTAAGTGGTGTTGGCTTTTTTTTGTAGTGTGACAAACCAATCTCATCTGGATTGGTACTAAAAGAAACAAAATGTCAAGAAGTTTAATTGTCTTTCTAGATTTTAAAATACTATTACATCATATTTTAAATTCATTATAACATCTTTCTCAGATCAGCATAGATGAGTTCTAGAAGGTTAGTTTAAAAACCACCAACATGTGATTAGAGCCTCATTTGCAGCTCTATAAATAAAGTACTTTAAAAGCAGCTCTACAACTAAAGTACTTTTAAAACACACAATTACAAGCATGCCAAGGAAAGCACTCAAGGAAACACTGATCACCATGGTGGTGACATCCAAATTGATAACCCGCCCACGGGCCCTGTGCATGTTAAGTGTTAAAGTATTTTGTATTTGAAATACATGTCCATCTCTGACTGCACTGTTAGGCTGCAAAAGCTGCAAATTTACATTTTAATTCATGTGTGATTCATACTGAACTGGGCCCGTATTCACAAAACATCTTAAGCAGGGTTTCCGCGGGGTCTTAAAAAGTCTAAAAAGGTCTTAATTTCCAAAATCTAAATTTTAGGCCTTAAAAAGTCTTATATTCACTTAACTATTGTGTTCTAGGTCTTAAATAATTTTAAATGGGTCTTAATTTTCTTACTGCCATGTAACGCTACCTCTAATGCTCATTGAAATGCTTCCGTTTGATTTCGTGGTATTGTAGTTCTTTCTTTTAACAAACAGGAGCATTTCAATGAGCATTTCTCTGTCTGTGAGTTCAGTATAAAAGTGCATCGTCGCATATTTTACATAATCTGTTGGGTATGGCGGGGTCGACACGGAACATGTGTGTGTGTGTGTGTGTGTGTGTGTGTAATAGAAGGTGAAGCTACTAAAACTTTATACCTGTCAATCTGATTTCAAGAGATCCGTCCGTATTTACAGAGATTTACTGTCACTTCACGTTTGTGCCATACTTTTTGATTATATATTGTCTGTCTTTAAAATATGCATATATGATGTAGCCTGGAAGATAAATAATGTTTTAGAAAAATTAAGGATCTCAGTATCAGGACTTGATCATCTGATATCTGGGCATTTTCACAACATTCACTTCTTAAAACTGCATATAATTAAGTTATGAATGGCAAGTATCTTAAAGAAACAACAATATAAATTAAAAAGGCATAATTCTTTGTAAATCTAATGAAATTCTCCCCACACACATTGTTAGAAACACTTAATGTAAACACTATTTATTCATTTACTATTGTTAAAGGAAAGGTTTTTGAAAAGTAAATGGCAAGGCAAGTTTATTTATATAGCACATTTCATACACAAGGTAATTCAAAGTGCAAAAGCAAAGTTGGATTTCCCCACTTCTTTGCTAATCCGAAAGAATGATCAGAATCGTGAGTCAAAATCCTTGATATGATCAGAACCATATGTTTTGTTATTTGCTGTTTAACTATGGGGAAGTGTAAGTTTAGTGATACCTGGCTTTAAAAAAACAGAATATAAGGCTTGGCTAGCCAGTTGCTAACAACATTTTTGAAGCAAACTGTGCAAGAAAGAAATTGATATGGGAGCATTGGGTGTGCGTTTTTTATGTTGTAATACAGGTCTTAAATTTCATTTATAATGGTCTTAAAAAGGTCTTAAAAAGTCTTAAATATGACTTGGTGAAACCTGCCAGCAGAAACCCTGTTAAGGCTAAAAGTTGCTCCTAACTTGCAGATTTAAGAGAAACTCTTAAAAAAATGGGCGTGTCAGTCATAAATTTAGGACTCGTAAAATTTCATGCTAATAGTATTTCACAAAGCATTTTAGCCCTAAAACTAGCTCCTAAATCTGTGAAATGTTAGGAGTAGTGTGAAGAGGACCCCCAAGTCACTAAGACCAACTCACAACAATCCTAAAATGGCTGTAACAACGGCAATCTGCCTTGAAATGTAAACATTTTAGAAAGATTTTATGTCAATGAGCTTAAAGACTGCTTATATCTGATAACTATGTATCTGTTGAACATAATAGTTATTTGCAAAAAGAAAAAAATTATGTTTTATTGCTTGTTAGCTGTATTTATTTTTAGTTATTATAACTGCTAGTTTGATTTATGTTAATTGGAATGCACAATAAAAAACATGATTTGAAACATCTGTTTTTGCAAATAGACTCTTTACTTGTTTAATTAGTAACTTATCATATATTTTATAATCTTATTTTTAATCTGGCAACAATTAAATGTTAAATATTTTATTTGATTTGACTACATTTTTATTTTAAGACCTTAATTAAAAAATGTCAGCATGACAACTCATTCTATAATATGTCTGTGTGATTAAATGATTGACAGAGACCCATCCTCTATCAGCCAATCACTGTGATCATCGTCAGTAAGCTTGCTGACATCATCCATAGCAACGAGGTCAACCCCGCCCTTTCTCTTAGCTTAAGATTTCTTTCTGCTCCTAGTAAAATTTGCTCTTAGCAGCGTTGTGAATAGATTTTAAAAGAAAACTCTTAACTAAAAACGTTTACTGCTGTTTAGGAGAACTCAATGGGGGGTAACATCATAGCACAAATCTCATTCATGACTCCAAGCATGCATTGCAGTTGATCTGTTTATCTAAATTAGATAGATGATTTTCACCATTGTTGAGAAAAAAAAAAGTTCCCAGCTAACAAAAGTCACCATCATGGTGATCAGTGTTTCCTTGAGTTGGGTTCTTCAATTTTAATTTTCATAGGTTAATGTATTGGTGTGTTTTGTATGTGTTCTTTTGAAGTCCATTTGTGAAGCCAATTGAATTGAGAATTTAAATTTATGGGATTGTTTGGTGGTAATTAGAGTCACCATCATGTTGATTCACTAATGTCTGTGTTGTTAATCCTGAAAAACATTTAAAGATCATGGAGGAGCATTTTGATGTCTAGAAAGATGTGTGAAATATTAGCGCAAAATGAAACATAATCTGCAGTAGAATACAGAAAACAACAATATCAAGAATTTGTGTATGAACCTCAGTAATGGTGAGAATCAACAAGGGCACTTAATACTGCAATGCATGGGGTAACATCATATTACCAAACTCATTCATGTTGTGAAAAGCTGGCATTG
>JAOTQM010000436.1:0-66580 GCA_026939265.1 Oreonectes daqikongensis | reverse complement strand
TGAATGAGACCCTCTTGTATACCCTGCTGTCTGCTGGCCTATGGACAAACAATAGAAAAAATGAACACACATACAATTAAAAAATGGATTAAAATGACAGATCTGCTAATGCATTTAACATATGATACCTTTCTGAACATATGTGAGATTTTTTCCAGCAGAGAGGTGACCCTGCAAGTTCTAGTTATTTTGGTTACCAAAGTCAAATTGTGTGAGTTACTGGAATTATTTTTATAACAGCTGAAAGATTAAACAGAACTTCAAGCACTGGCACGTGGTTTATCACACCAGTCTCATGTCACAGTTCTGCCCACATGCCCGCTGGGATTCTGTTCATCTGCTAATATGACATAATATTCTGTGATAAGATCTTACGCAAGATTATTATTTAACCTGAAATAATCCTTTAAATAAATAAAACACGAAAAGGTGTTCAATCTGTAACACATTGAACACCTTTTCACAAGGGGGCAGTTGTGGCCTAATGGTTAATGGTTTGTGGCCTAATGGTTGATTCTCAGTACAGCAGTAACAGGTAACAACTGACATGCCCTTGAGCAAGGCACCTTACCCCCGTTTGCTCCCCGGGTGCTGCAGTGATAGCTGCCCACTGCTCCCGGTGTATGTGTGTTCACGACTTAAAGTGTGTGTGTTCGCTATTCACTGGTTGGGTTAAATGCAGAGGTCACATTTCAGGTATGGGTCACCATATCTGACAAATAGGTCACTTTCACTTTCTTTCATTCCCATTTAAACACTTGTTCTCAGAAAGAGTTCATTATTCTTTAGTTTAAATGTAGTTTACACACTATATTCATATGTTTCTTTATAAACTAATGGATTGCGTACTTGTAGCAAAACAACCAGCATCCTCTCGAAGTGACCTCCAGTATCACCAGTTACAGCTTCCTCCAGATCTTTATCATGCTCTGTACAAACAAACAGACATCATCATCATCATCATCATCAATAATCATCTCAATGTTTAAGATACCAGAATACTAAAGAAACATTGTAACAACTGCACATGTATAAGAGAAGTTGATAAAGAACCTTAACACACATTTACCTCGCTTGTATACACTTTTGATCTCATTGATTTCATTGGCTGGTCTAGATGCCAGGATCTCAATCAACACTTTCTCATCTGTGCCTGCCCCCTAAAACAACAAATGTAAAATTACACACATATACACAGATCTGTCTAAAAAGCATAAAAATGTCAGTGTATCTTGTAAGAGTTTTTGATATGAAAGAGACATTGAAGAACTAGATACCTTAATGGCATCCCCCAGGCATGTGGCCTCATACAGGATGGGAGGAGTCATCAAAGCTACAACCAGAGTCTCAAACTTTCCACCCAACTCTGACTTCAAATCATTCACCAAATCCTATACAGAGATGTTTAGATGGGAATAGAAAGAGACAAACTTTGCTTAGACAAACTCAATTTAACTAACTAAATTATATTAATTTGTTAAATGCTGGTAATGCCACCTTTCCATGCAGGGTTTTGTATGCAGCTTTGATCTGTTGGCGCTGCTCATTGCTACGTTTGGTCAACAACTGCAAAATAGCATCCTCATCGGTGCCTGTGTAAACAAAACAGAGTCTTATTTTTTCTTACAGAGACAGACAAGATCAACTGGCATATTCAACATGCTGGCTATTATACTGTATATAGGCTCTGGACATTTATTTCACTGCAGGGTGTAAATAACACCACTTATTATCTCTGAGGTTTGATCATTTTGTGATATAACAACCTAAAAAGTAAAAAACATTTTTGTAGGTATTTTGAGATTTAATGTGTGTTAGTTAACTCACCAAGCCCTTTCATGGCCTTGTAGAGAACCTCAGCATCATTATTAGCATTGAATCCAGCATGGGCCTTCACTGTTCCTCTACCAGCCTTAAACAAATCAGACATTTCCTGTTTAGTGTTCTCTTTTTGTAGTAAGCATATATTACTTAAAGGTATATTTCACCCCAAAATACAAATTCTGTCATCATTTACATAAATCTGTATACATTTATTTGCTCTGATGAACACAGAGAAAGATATTTGGAAGAATGCTTGTAACCAAACACTTCTTGGACCACACTGACTACCATAGATAGGAGAAAAAACTTTTTGTTCTGTTGAACACAAAATGAGATATTTTGAAGAACGTAGGACAGCAAAAAGTTCTGGAGCACTTTTGTACCATTGTCATTTCTCCTACTGTGGTAGTCAATGGGGTCCAGAAACGTTTTAGTTACAAGCATTTGTCCAAATATCTTTCTCTGTGTTCATCAGAAAAAAGAAATTAATACAGATTTGGAACAACTAGAGAGTGAGTAATTTATGACAGAATTTTCATTTTTGGGTGAACTAACCTTTTAAGGAACATTTGTGTATATACATATGAGTAAAGAAGACCACACCCATATTCCTTCTTTCCCTCAGCATCCAAAAAGAATTAATCACATTTATCAACATAAAAAAATCTACTTTTTTTTTTTAAGTGTTTGAGTTTTTTTTTTCTAAATGCAGTATGTTTCTTTAAGAAGCTATGTATTTAAAGTTTATATCTAGTAGTTTTCCACTTTGAATGAGTAATTCACCATTAGTGTGTGTGGGAGGCAGGGGAATGAAAACAGAATAACAGATGTGGACATACAGTAGGTGTCATTTAGCTAAATGTATAGTTTAACTTCAAAATGTTTTTTATTAGGCTACAAAAACAAAAATATGTGAAATACCTTTTTCACATTCTGATGCAGCAGATTTGTTTAATATTTGCATAACATTTGTGACCTAAAACGGACACTGTGTGCACTCAAATTCAGGAAGTCATGTCAGTTTCCTAAAAATATCTTACCACAAAAGATCATGATAAGAGTGTGCACTTGCATTTAAAGGAAATCAGTCAGACACTTTTTAACTTTACACACTATATAAACTTGAAATGTAGAAAGTACTCCATCACACAAATGCACATCAAAGCCTCTCAGTATTATGTTTTCATATATATGTTGGGCCAGTAGTTAAGACTATGATAAAGTTAAAAGCAAGGAGTGGTTCATAAGACCCCGGAAAACCTCCAATAAGAAAGGTGAGCATGTCTGAATCAACAACTATTCTTTGTAAAGTACTTTTCAAGTTATTACAGCTTTTGTTTTATTATATAATGACATTTAGTTGATTTCTGAAATGATGTATTGTTTGCCTCAAATTTAGGCACAGGAATGTGTTGAGCAAACTCAGGCCTGAGAGCTTTCTGTGATTTTCGAAGAATCTGGCTTTAACAACCAAGATTCCTTCTGGCTCATGATAACAACATCATGCGCTCTAGATTCGATCTGTCCAGGCGATTATTTGAAAAGACAATGGAAGAGATGACCATGCAAACACAACAACCACACACACACACACACACACACACACACACACACACACACACACACACACACACAATGTTGTCAGTTGGAGTCACAGGAGTCAAGTTACAAGCTGTCTGTACAATAGAGTACACAAACACACACACACACACACATATCCAAATACATGCAAATTAAAGCTATAGTCTTTTCCCTTACATGAAAACTTGTGCTTTCCAATCTGCAACAACTTAAAATAACAGATTTTTTATGGAATATGCCGCTCACAAATTCAGACCAACAACAAAGTTTTAACAAACTTGGCTACATTCATATTTACAGTAACATACATAGCACAACGTTTAAAGTCAGAAAAAAGATACTTAGCCTATAGGCAAACACTTCCAAACATTAACAAAAGCAATGTATCAGTTTTGCTTCTATTTAACGAAACTGCAATGATGTAATATAGGCAGAGGACCAAGAATGGAGACAAGCAAGTTCAAGCGGCGCTGCGCAGTTCGATCGACCTATGATGAATTCAAAGCACCGCGAGAGCGATTCAAAGGAATACGATGCACTCGAATCACTCTCGCGGTACTTCGATGTCAACTCCGATCGGTCTGCGCAGCGCCTCATAAACTCGAAGCATCCACAGACTCATATACAGGAGACAGGAACGCCCTTTGGATAGCCGCTGCCTAACGTTACCTCAACCCACACGAATGACTCATCGACTGATTCACATGTGTTACTATAACATTTTCTTTCTTTCTGAACATTTCTGGTTAGTGTGAAATAAAGGTTTAAGATTAAGTAAAAGTAAGATGCACTGAAGTGTCTCTATAGTAGGCCTAGGCTATAGTTGTGGATGCAGCTTCATTGAAATTCTATTGCTTTTGACAGCAATACAATAAAGAGTAAACGGACTGATTTACTAAAGGCTTGTTATAGCCTTTCAATTCACGGATTATTTGACCAGCTGTGACAGCAGGGCGTCGACTACACAAACTGTCAAAAATCATTCATTATTTTAGAAAGCATATCATCAGCAGAATACACACGCGTTGTAATTGACTACGTGCTACAAATATTAGTAGACCAAAAGTTTTGTCAAAAGACATAACTTACCATCTCTGACTCGATTCACGAAGTTACTTCAAAGAGGTGGATGCTGAAAATAAACGTAAACAAATGTTTTGTTAAATTATATATGTTAACACACATTACATTACCTAGGTCTAATGCATTAAGGAACAGGGAAGTTAATTTAGGAAACGTATAGCCTAATATGGGAAAATGTACAAAAATAGGCTACTTTGCACCGGAAACTTTAAACAGGTAGGCTAAGTAATACCTGTGTAACGTATAGAATTTAAGAAAAGAGTTTTAAAGAGGCGTTTATTGTTGCACTTACCGTGAAAAGTGTTTCTGTTAAAGAGCAGATGCAGTTGAGACCAACGCAGCAGCACGAATGAGGATGAAGTACGCTAGTAGGAGGAATAAACTACGATCAGAGTGTTGAACTTGAGCTCTGGATGAGCCACACCCTGGCAAGCGACACAAGCACAAACGCTCTGACTTATGGGAAATGTCGTTTTTGCTTTCTTTTCTGTTTTAATGTAATTGTGAACATCACACTACTGAATTTCATTTTTGAGACATGCGAGTGAATTACACAATGAAGAACACACAATTTTAGCAGTTCACAAATATAAAAGTTTATACAGTTTTCCCACTCAGTTGCTTTGTGAAATCTGATGCAATGAGGTTCCCCACCCTCTTGGTCAACACAATAGATAATATCATTACTCTATAAGACAAATAGCACCACTCTTTGCCAGGCAACACATTAAGAATAATCAAATAGTCAAGGTGTCACATTATACTAGTGTAACACTTTTCTACAATTCGTTCCACATGGATGCATGTAAAATGCTGACTGTGTTGATCAAATTTCTAGCTTTTGAAGCTTTACAGACATTGTGTTCTGAAGAAATATAGGCTAACAAAGGAATAAAACAGAAGTTTAAGGTTAAAATTAACTAAACTTACTTGATGTCTTTATTGTTTTTGCTCGAACTTTGCGTGGTTTAAACTTACATTTAAGAATTTTGTGTCCGTCCTATGCAAGAACTGTTCAATAAATTACAAATTAAGTTGTTAACAGTTTACTATGGCCAAAAAGAACAAAGATGTTTTGAATGAACTAAGAACATGCTACTCTGAAAATAAGTCATATGGCCCAAGATTATAGGTTAATCCTCAGCAAAAGTGTATAGCCTATTTTTAATGCTTTATGGCCATCTTATAATTTGTATACATCAACTTTATGCTCACTTTCTGTTCAGAATAAAGCATTTTTATTTATTTATTATTATTTTGACTTCATGAAAATTCCTAGACTACTGCCTGTATCAGAGATGGACTGGGATGACCTCCTGTATGTCATTTCAAACATCTCTGGTCAGAGAAAGTGTCTGGTTAAACAAATTGTGTGTTAATTTAGAGTGTTAAAAAGCATATTTTTTTTCAATTCATAATATTATTTTATCAGTATTTATATATAAGTATAATTAGGCATGACAACAATAAAATCGCCCTTTAAAGTGTTCTACAGTGAAATCGAGCTATAGTTTTTTTTAAATCAAGTGATTCAGCTGCTGATGATGACTCGGAAATTCTGGCAGCTTCCAGAATAGCCCGATGGCGGAGCAATCTATTCCACGAGAATCTCAACTAAAGTTTATCCCGTTTCCCCCACTTCCGTGTTACCGTGTCATTTTTCACCACTCTAACTACATGATAAAAGTTCCTCTACATTGTGAATATGTGTCCCAGTCGCACATAAACACCTCGTATGTCTGAGCGGACCCCCCTATTTTCTGTGTAAATGGAATATGACCGGATTGATATATAAATATCCTCGTGCTCCTCTTGTCGGATCATTCGTGTTTTCTCGGGCGGCGCCTCACAGAACTCTCGGAGGAGTGGCACTCACAGACGTTTGCAAGCATGGAGTGGAAACCGATGGAAATCAACCCGGAGGTTTATCGTTCATTTATGGTTTAGCCTCGTTCGCTAGTTTACGTGCATGCTTTCGCTTTATCTGGCCTGACCGACATATTTGTGCGTTTGTATTGCTTTCAGATGCTGAATAAGGTATGTTCGCTGAGTCATAAGCTGAGGTGATGCTGCTGATGATGGTGAGACTGTTCGCCGGGTAGGTTTGTGGTGTCATGAGGTGAAATCTTCATGGACACGACTGTGAAACGACAGGGCGTGGGTTAACCCACTTTCACCTGCGTGATAATACCACGCATCCTTACCGAAACACATCGCATTCCGTTATAATTTGCATAAGTAACGTTAGTTTCTATTACGCGTTTGACCATGAACACCTAATTTAATACAAAATGTTCGAAACTTTACGTTACATATTGAATAAGATAGGCCTACAGATATTTTTTTTACATTTGAGTAGAAAACGATTAAACCATCTGGGGTCCATAAATGTTGTATGTGTGTTTTAATATGACTACGCGATTTTATTTGTATTCTCTAAGGTATTGAGCAAACTGGGTGTGGGTTCCAGTTGGCGTTTTGTTGATGTTCTGGGTCTAGAGGATGAGTCTTTGTCCGGGGTGCCTTCACCCTGCTGTGCCTTGATGCTCCTCTTTCCTTTAACGCAACAGGTACGCACACACCGAACAGTATATACGGGCGTGGCCATGATGCGTAGCCTACTTAGTTTAAAAAAAAAAAAAGAACACAAGTAGCTTAGGAAGGATGAATATGTATGTAAAGATATTGGGTCAAATGATCCTTTATGTACTAAAAGAAAGTAATTTGCCATTTGGAGTAAAAGTGCACTTTTCCCCTAACGTATGTGCATTTAGGTGCTTATCCTTCTAACCCCCACCATTTTTGTCTCTCTCAGCATGAGGATTTCCGCTCCAAACAGTCCGTTGACAACGGTCAAGGTGTATATTTTCTGAAACAAACGGTGGTCAACTCCTGTGGAACTGTGGGTTTGATACATTCTGTGGCGAACAATCAGGACAGTATTGATTTTGGTTAGTGGAGATGTTCACATGATACACATGTATACCATGGCAGGATCGAGACAGTGAGAGCATGTTTGTATTGATTTAAGTAAGAGATGTTTGATATTGTGCTTGCCTGACACACAGACTCATTGTCCAGGGCTTGGCACTTTGTCCAGATGAATAAAAATCTAAACATACAACGTTAAACCTTACTTTTGAATAAATTGAGAGTAATGTAAAATCTGATATGGCTTTTTAGAATGATGAGAAATGCACTTCTTACCTTCTCTTGTTTGTAGACAGTAGCTCTGCACTGAAGAGTTTTCTAGATGCCACCTCGGGGATGTCTGCCGCAGAAAGAGCCAAGGAACTTGAGAAAAATAAGGTATAAACTAGTTACTAAGGTAACTATATTTTTTAAAGTTGGAGTACGTGTAAATCTTAAAAGGCCATTGATCCGTGTTCAATAATTGATACCACCAGTAGGGGACAAATTTACTACTTTGAGATTGTCACTCATGTTTTACGGTAAAGGTGTAGTTTATCCAAAAATGAAAATTCTGTCATTTACTCACCCAGAAGTTGTTCTAAAGCTATGTAAAAAAATAAATAATAATCTCGGTTGAACACAAAAGGAAATATTTCTTTTTAGAATGTGGGAAACCGAAAAGGTTCTGGGGCACCATTAGGTGCTTTCTGACCAGATAAGTTCGGTAATGAAGTTCCTGAATGAGTAAAGAGGGCTGTTGTTTGTGAACTAAGTTTTCCCTCAGGCCATTTCCCAATCACATTCACACCGGCAAAAGGAACTATTTAGTGACATAAGCCGGTCGACAGCAACGTCATTTAAGCGCGTCCGTGGAACAACGGCAAAGAACCAACAACCGAAGTTTAGCCAATCAGCGTTTGCTTTCGTCATGGATCGTTCCTGTCCTGCTGGTTTAGACCCTGCCTCGGAGAAGGAGCTAAAGTGTTCCTAAACTTTTGCCTGGTTCCTGTGGTGCAAACACAACAAAAAGCAGGTACTTCCGGCAAATCGTTCCTGTGAAATAGTGCGAAAGCCCCTATTGACTACCATACTGTTTTTCTTCCTACTATGGTAGTCAATGGTTCACCAGAACGGTTTGGTTAAAAACACTCTTCCAAATGTCTTTGTTTGCGTTTTAAAACCGCTTCGGGGTGAGTAAATGCTGACAGAATTTTCATTTTTGGTGAACATTTTGGTAAATTACTGCTGAGTGTTGTAGTAAATGTCATTTTGTCCCTTTCTTTCAGGCCATCCATGAAACTCATGATGCGGTTGCTGATGAGGGACAATGTCGGGTAAGACTAAATTGACTTGAATGTAAACTGAATGAATTGAATTGTTAATAAGACTAGATGAATTGTTAAAGTTTAATATTTTTCCTGTCATATCCTAAAAGCCAGAGCCAGATGAAGTCAACTTCCATTTCATTACATTTGTCAATGTAAATGGTCAACTTTATGAGCTGGGTAAGTAAAAATGGTTCAAATGTTTTATGCTTGATTTGTTATTAGGACTAAGTATCAGTTTAAGTGCTATGACTTGCGTTTAAGTGTAAACTCAAACATGTGTTTTTCAGATGGCAGAATTGATGGACCTGTGAGTCATGGTGACACAAAGCCAGAAAGCTTTGTCATGGTAAACTATTTGTTTTTGGCTTGGGCATGTGCTATTTTCAGTTAAGTGTTTTATTTGATAAAAATAACATCTTCAGATTAGATGACTTGACTCATGTCTCTGTAGGATGCAGCAAAGGTGTGTCGTGAGTTTATGGAGCGAGAGAAAGGGGAGGTGCGTTTCTCTGCTGTGGCCCTTTGCAAAGCCTGAAAAGGAGCCAGATGACAAAGCTGAACCACAAGCAATTCTGCAAAACTGTTCAATCACTTAATACATATTATCCAGAGCACAAAAGGCCTGTACCTCCCCTTGATACATGCTACACAAACTGCCTGACTGTGAGTTTTTGTAATTCCAGTTTGATTTCATATTTAATTTATTTTCTATGTCTTAAATCATTATTCTGTCTGTGAATTTGTTTTGTTGATGTACCTCATTTGCATTTTTTCTTTGAGTGAATTTTGGGCTGGGGCAATATTGAGCAGAAATGTAACATGAGCTCATTGGCTTGAATGTGAGTGCTAAATAAAATAGGTAATACATTGTGTTACTGTGTGCAGTTTTTGGTGTGATGTATTGAGATACTTGCAAAACTTGAGCCCATTAAAGGGATAGTCTTTCTAGTTGTTCATCTTTAATTTTCATCTTTGTTTGGTTGAAGACAGATTTGGACGAATGCTTGTAACCAAACAGTTCTTGTATTTTAACCAACGTGCTGTTGACTTGTGTGAAGTTTTCTTTTCCAACAGTATCATGGATACAGCATGTGGAACCATTAGTGTGAGATCAGAGTGTCCCACAAAGTCTCTAGATGCAATTACAGCCTTCTCAGCTGCAGCAACTGCATGTTGGCAAACCTGCTGCCGCATGGTCCAGTTTTACTGAAAAGTGAAAGCGTTTCTTTCTAAATTAAACGCAAACCAGAATTGACTGTCTTTATGTACTGGTAAAAAAGAAAATCACATAGTCCTGCATATGGGTGGGTACCCTACAGGTGACAAGCTTATATTTTGTGGAACAAATATTTTTGTGGAACAGATGGAATAATATTTACGTGAAATGGAGCAGTGTGCAGAGTTCGCGCAGTGCTGACATGTCTTCAGTAAAGCCACCGAATATACGGAGCAGCGTTTCAAGATATGGGGCAAAAATTCATTTTAAGAGTTATTTTAAATTGAAATGTATGACACCATGGCAATAAACACGTTATGAGATCGTTATGATTACTTAATAATCTTCTTATTAAAATTAAGTAATTTTCAACATTAAATTGGCAGAGGCAGCTATATGCCATTTCTGTATGGGTGATATTGGACTTATGCATAAATATAAAGGTAGGCTTAATAGTTTCTTACTTCTGGAATAATTTACAAATAAAACTCATTGAACTCTTAACTCCTCTTTTCATTTCAAAAATATTTTACCTTTATTATGCATGCATTAAGTCTAAAACAAAGACTGCATAACCTTGGAAAAACAAGGAAAACGTGAACATCTTGATTGCTTTGCGGTTGACAAAACGGGAATATAACTTCAAGCTTGCCCATCTATAGGCCTATCATAGCATGTGGAACCATTAGTGTGAGATCAGACTATCTAATCAGTAAATAGATCGATAGATTTAATGGTTCTGCTGAAAATCCAGTCGTGACTTTCTGACAGACAAAGACTGGAATCCGCTCCAAAATTTAAAAGGTAAAATAATATTAAATGACCAGTCAATAAAAAAATTGACCTTGACTAATTATCAGCGTCCACGCAGTCGATTATATTGACCAATCGCCACAGCCTTAATTCTTTCTAACCTTTTTTCACCGACTTTTCAACTTTTAACTTTTCCGAGCTCAGAGTTCCCTTAACAGGAAAATCATATTTTATAAGCACTTCAATCCCTATCATGCATTCCGGTCCATATGCCTGCTTCATGATATTATAAACTGGTTCTGAACATTTTATTTGTCGACTATGAGTTCCCCATGTTCAGTCACACCGTGGAGCAAACCTGACCACAAATACCTTGTGTCTTATTTCAACACCTTTTCTTTAAATCTTTGTGCATCAAGTCCTCAGCGTCCTGAGGTTTTAAGCCAGTTTAAGCTTTGAGAGTCTATCCTGGCTGCACAAACCATATGCTACAATGACTGTGTAGCCCCTTTCCATGAGCTTACCAACCTCTACGGAAAGTCACTCTCTGTATGCCCTGTACTCACAGCCGCCAGAGGTCTTCACTCGTATGCTAACACTGGTGGAACTATTATCACTTTTATGATGTTTCTTTTGTATAATTAAATCAGATCCCTACCATATTCTTTTCCCCTTGAAATCCACAGAGTTCTTTATTGATCCCTCCACCGGGCTTCAGGTCCCCTGGGCGGTCGTCCCCTCATCCCTCAAGGCTACTGGGGTTGGGCTGAACCTTAGGTTATGGGTCGCTAATCACCGACCGTCTCCAAGGTACAAAAGGTCCAGCTCGACGATCCCACTTCAGACACCAACTTGTTGAAAAGAGAATGAAACAAATTTTTGTCTTTGTTATTTTATTTCTTGCAAGAAAGGTTGACTGTCATACAGAAAGAAACCGTATCGGTCTGCAGAGAGTGAACAACACTCCAAATATGTTCACTCATATTTATACCTGAAATTCAGTTATATTTTGCAACATCTTTTCTTCATTAGGTCCATGCTAAAAGATCATTCATCTTAGTCGTTTTCCTCTTCTCGGGTTCATTCAAGATGCCATCAGACGTGTTAATATAGGTCAGACATTTTTGTGGTCGAAACCATTAATCTATAGAGGAAGTTTAAAACTTCATAGTTCGCTAATCTTTGTTTATCTGAAGTATGACATCTGTTAAGTCTGGCTCGATGGGTTCATGTTTAAGATTTAGAGACGTTAATGTATAAGTGTTCTATTTCAAAAGGCCTTGGGAAAATGTATTTTCACAGGGATACATATACCATACAGGAAAATGGGAAAATGAACATATATTCTGTTATTAAATGGAAGTCGTTGATCATAGGTATAACTTGAATTTCCACCACAATAGTAGGACACTATATACTGATCAATGGTTTTATTTTATACACTGATATTTTATATTTTATTTTATACAGTGACCCCTGTCGGCCACTGTACTTTTGCATACAATTTCTACATAATCAAATTTCAAGGCTTAACGCAAACAGAACAGTGCGCCCCCCCAGCATGCAACGGGGTGTAATGTCTATTCACATTCTCTATGAAGTGAAAGAGGAACAGGTGAGTGAATTATTTGTTCATTATTGTAGCTGTTATTAAACTTGAACGTTTCATAGGGGTATTCTGTTTTGCCAGAGTAAGGACCATATTCTCTTGAAGACTGAGCTATAACAATCTTTTGCTGTAAGTGTTTTTTAAACCACACAAATTTGCACCTACAGGACTGCTGGATAGATCACTGATAGTTTTGCCTTTAGAAATCCGCTGTTTTTGCGATAAGTCCCATGTTCTGTAAACAATGAGAGCACAGTTTTTTAATCTATTTAGAATGCTCTCTGCCTCTTTGCCTTTCGTTTCCTGATGCTGGATTTCTAATACTTTTTGACACATTTTTTCCACTCTGCAAAACACCTTACTGACTAAAGTTTGATTGCTATTCTCCTCCTTTCCTGAAGGTGTCAGTATTGTGGAGGGGTTCTGCATTAAACTCATTGACTCAGTCTCCATTCAAGTTTATTTTGTGGTGCAAAAAGTAGCATTAGTATTTTTTAAGTTGTTTCCTTCCACGCACGCACGCACGCACGCACACACACACACACACACACTTTGTTGGACCTGCAACACCTCTGCACAGTCTTTCTTTTCTCCTTCAGCATTTTCAGTGCCAAGTTGGCCTGCGGATGTCCAAAGACTGATTTCACATTTGCTGAGGGTGCCAACCATTAGCATCCAATTCTCATTTTGACAACATCAAGTGGCCACCCACAGCCAAATGTGGTTTTCTCTGCTTTCTCCCTTCTCGACAAGGCTGTCTTCAACCTACCATATCTCCTGCTATTTTTGGCTGAAACACTTCAAAAAGTTTTCATGTATCTGCTTTTCCCTTCACTGAACAGTATGCTGGAAGCTTGCAGGTCGGGATTCATGTAGAATGTGCAATGGAGACTTACCTTACCTGTCTCTGACATCCTACAGTCTGGCAATGCTTTCGGATCATCTGTATTCATTATGTTTAGATCAACACTCTGAATCAGTCTTACATCCTCACAGGTACTTAAGTGTAGTTTGAAGGAGGCAGGCCAACAATGTCACAACAGCTAGCCACCGGGAGACCCGAGGGATTGATACTCAAAGCTTTCGTTTTGTGCAGTGTGAAAAGTGGCAGACAGGCAAAGAGGAACCAAAAAGTTTAGTTTAGCCTAGAGTTGTTAAAACTCTGCTAGTATAGTTTTTTACTATACTGACCCAATTACAGACAGGCCAAATAATATATATTTTTTCTCATTTTCAAGGGTCATTTCCATGTGGTTTAAATCTATTCGTCATGGATTAATCCAAAGGCTCCAATTTAAATGCACATTGAGTTTCTTTTGTAGCGTTTGCTCTAGAATTGTCGCTAGAGGGCGACATTGTAGCGTGAATGATCGATTGCGGCCGCTATCAAGCATAAAAACGTGGTCAAAATGACCGAGTCTTGAAAGAAAGATGAACAATTGAAGATTAAAATTTGTATTTATTGTAGACATTATTACCATCATTGTTTCTCTTGTTTGTTTCTCAAATGTTTTGCAGAAGTAATTTACATCTGTTCATATTATGAGGTTTGTGATGCATGACGGCGAGCTCTTCCTTAAGTTTAAAGTTCAGATTAAGTTTGGTATGATGCTAATCTAATATCCCGAATAATCTTTATTGTCATAAGAATAAACATGTGATTCATGAAGTCATTACATTTGAGTGCCGAGGCAATCTCATTCTGAGAATAATACTGCAGGCGCTCAGCTGTGTCTTAATGAAGAATGACCTTTCTTGTATGATTCTTAACATTTCTAAAGATTCTCCTGAACTGATCTCAAATCTATCTCCCTTTCTCACGGCTATGAGAAGACAGTGGGTGCTATGGTGAGGTAAAGCCGCAGGCGTGTGTGTGTGTGTGTGTATTAGCTGGGTATTGGGGCAGTGTAAATAGTCTGGAGGCTTGTAGATGACTTGCTTTATCGACTGAACTGCTGTTTCATTGAGATCCCGGATGGTGCATCATGCATATCTGTCTAGTTATGCAATCTGTCAGCCAAAATCAGGCAGACATGAAACAAAGCCTGAGACACTCTAGTGTCAACAATGAAAGATTGGCTTAGACTCCTGACAAAAGAACATGTTCATATTCAAGTACAAGGAGAATTTTCAACAAGATGTGTTGTAGATTTTGACATGGCTTTAAGCTCTAGAGTGAGATTGAAAAATAACACCGTTCATTGTTACTATATGCTATAGTGAAATTCAAGAGCTAGAAATCAACATGTTTATTATGTCTCGACATAAAGGTCCTTTTTGTGCACCATCTAACACTTCTAGAAGCTTTGCTATACAACTGACACTTTACATTTCAAAAATAGACTATAAAAAATTCCCAAAAATGTTCCAGCAGCTGGTGCGCCAGAAATATACTGTAAAAACAAAACAGTTTTCCCCCATGAAAGTACATTTTACGTTTTTTATTTTACAAGTACAGTAAAATTCTGTAAAATATTTTTTTTAACAGTGCATAACAACATTTTCCAGCAGATGGGACACCAGAAATATACTGTAAAAAGGACAGTTTTCTCCATAAAAGTACGTTTTTTCATGTTTTTATATAATTTGACGGTTTTTGACTATGCAGATTTTACAAAAATCTTTTTGACCAGAATTGCAAAATATAGTAAAAATATAGTAAAATTACATTTTTTGTTTTTATAGTGAATCCCCCCAAAAACGAAAATTCTAGCAGCTGACGTGCCAAAAATATACAGTTTTCCCCACAAAAGTACAAGTTTTTCATGTTTTTCTGTAATTTGATGTTTTTTAACCGTATTTTACAGATACAGTACAATTCTGTAAATTCTGTCTTTTTTACAGTAAAGCTCATTGCAGAAGTTCACTCTGAAGTTGGACAAGCGATGGACATGAAGGTGTGTACAGTAACATATTCATAAAGAAAGGGTTCATTATTATGGTTTGAGCTATTGAGAACAGAGAAGCTTATCTCTTTAGACTGGGACTGACTCTAAGATGGTTTACAGTCCAGAACCGCAGGGATGTGGCTAGTCATCGCTCTATCTGCAGGCTTTGAGTAAATGAGTAAATATAAGCAGTGTGACTCGAAAGAGTGAAGGCCAGAAAAACAAGGCAGCTGTCGTGTTGGCGGTGTGTTTGTTATCATGTTAACATGATAGGAAAGGCATTATGTTGTGCTTCAGAATGTCACAGTACATGTTGGAATCCATGTTTCCCTCAATGAAGCGCAGCTCCCCAGTACTAGCATCACTCATGCAGCCCCAGACCATGATGCTACTACCACCATGCTTGACTCTAGGCAAGACACAATTTGTGTGGTACTCCTCACCAGGGCATCACCACACATGCTGGACACCATCTGAGCCAAATACATATATCTTAGTCTCATCAGATCACAGGACATGGTTCTAGTAATTCCTGATCTTGGACAGATTGTCTTCAGAGAGTTCTTTGCCATGAGGTGCCATGTTGAACATCTAGTGGTCAGTATGAGAGTATTGTACTTAAAGCATCACATTTGAACTTCTTCAATACAAGATACACAAATTTGTATGGTCCTGTCAAGCAGTCAAAAACATGAGCATGTTGAATATGACATGTGGCTTTGCATGGTTAAACAATATAAAGCTGTTATCACTTAGGGTGTACTCACTTTTGTTGCCAGCTATTTTGTAATATCCATTGCTTACTCTAAAATATATCCAAGTTGCATTTCTATAGTATTGCCACTTGAGAAGATTTTATAAAATTGTTGCTGAAATGTGAGGGGTGTACTCACTTTTGTGAGATACTGTATATGTAAGTGGAAAAAGTTCAACATATTCTGTATGTAAGCAGGTCCCATACTAGACAGGTACATACTCTGTAGCACATCTAATAATACCTTGTGTTATTCAATTAATGTCCTGGTTGTAATTTGGTTAAAGGAGGATAGTAATATAAAAACATCATTCATGAAGCAAATAGGTTTAATTTCTTATAAAAAGTGGCCATAGAAGTAATGATGTTACAGAGCAATAATAAAAAGAAAGCAAATTAAGTTAGCAATACAAGTTTCATTTCTCTAGCACTTGCACGTTTTTGTCACTCTTGCCATAAGATTTATTTCCTTTGGAGCTCTTTTATTTATCTACTACCCACACCCACTAACCCAAACAACCACCCGCCCACCCACATTTTCAACATAACTAGTCCAGTTTAGCGTGTATTGTAGGAATGACAGTCCAGTGTCTGTTAAACTTCAACAGAAACAAACACAATACTGAACATTTGTAGTATAATTGTAGATCAGCAAACATTAAATAATAAAACTTATTTTGACCAGTTAGTCCCATTTCAATAAATGCAAATAAAAAGCAATATTTCCATTTGGAGTTTGGAAGAAATGTTGTCACTAGCTCACAGAATGAAACAAAAATGACCATTATACTTAAACACAGCTATTTAGTCTCATAATTATTTCTCTGCTTTATGAAAGTCTTTATATTTTTAAAAAATGTTATAACATCAGTATTTTTCGCCATGATTGCTATCTCTATAGTAGACTCGAATCTATTGAGAACTTGAGATCAGGTAAAAAGCTGCAGCACACTTCACATCCGATAAAGCACACCGCCACACTTTCGTCACAGAGCCATTTGCGATCTAGAGACCTCTTTACATTCAATACTTGCCCTCTTTATTACAGTAGCCTACCTCTTTCTCGCTCTTCTGCCGTGTCCCACATACTTTTAGCATGTACAGATTTTTAAAGGGCAAGTGTTAACACTTGCTGAGTAAAAAATATGGTTAGTGGCAATAAGTGCAGTGAGGCACTCATGAAACATACAGTCCAGAGAGAGATGATGTCATACTCAATATCATAGAAGATCAATAGAAGGGATTACAAATAACACTCTGACTGCTTCTCTCTTAGGTAATCTTCATTTTGTAATATTTTATGTCATTTCTGCAGTTACAAGCTTTGAATCTGCCATACTGTATGTTAACAGCATATGTCATCATATCAATTAAAAGAAAATGTAATGTTTAATTTACTCAGATATGTCTGTGAAAACCTTTGCACACGCTCGAAGTGAAGATCCAAGAGGGTTATAATTGATATGATAAATGTACTTCTCTGTAATAGCTTTTGAACTAAATTAAAGTGTTGAGTGTCTCATGAATAATAATCATTCTTTGAGCTTCATTCATGGAGGCTAAATCTGTTTTTATTTGACTTTGTATGAGTTGGTCAGTCCTTTACACTAGTGTTACTGCATTTGGATGGTTGAAATATCCTATTATTATTATTTGCATTTTTTTAAACTCCTGTTAATAGACTGGATTTATTTAATAGACTGGATTTATTTAATAGACTGGATTTATTTAATAGATTGGTATGCAGATGATAAGTTTTGCTCTGCGCTGTGGACTGATGGTTATATTCATAAAGGATTTAGGAAGAACTAACAGTGCAAAGTGTAAAATATGAAACTAGCACACAGGCCTCAAAGACAAAATACCAAATAATGTACATTAACAAATTTCTGTACCACTTGCCTCTAATGTTGAGACACTGGAATATTTGCATGTAATGCTCTAAATATAAATGACATCCTATTAAATCTACATTAAGAGCCTGGAAAGTAAAGTACAGTATAGATAGAGTCCAAACTTAACAAAACAAAAACAAAGATTTTTTAAAACAAAGATTTTTAAGATTACATCTCGTGAAAGACATTGCCCTGGGTAGTGTCGTCTAATGGGTTGACTGGTCCTGCAGACATACAATATTTCTCTCTGACAATTGGAGATACATTTATGTAGATATATGTGTAAATGATAAATGTGTGAATAAATCATAATGACATATTATTTTTGAGAACAGCAGGGCACATGAGGGTTCAGATTATTTATTTATCTTGAATAATGTTAAAGGGGATATATGCTGAAAAATCGTAATTTCCCTAAACATTCAATACAATTGGTTGAAATGTATTTTTAAGAAAGATCCCAAACATTTTCATCATACTGTACATTTACAGTTTCTCATGTATCACCTTTCACATCAGAAAAGGGTGTTTACATGTTTATTATGTTTTTTTTATTACATTTATTGTGTTCATTACTTTTAGCAGTTTATCCAGTACCTAGTAAGCTTTTTTCTTATTTGTCATACCCCTTAAACAAATAACAATTTCTCATTTAATGTTACATCTTTTTAAAATCTCATGATATTTTACATTTCAAGCTCAAGCTTTGTGTTTTTATTACATTGTATTTCTAAAGTTTAGTGTTGCCAAAACTTGAATGCGTTATTTAAAAACGTATTAACATTAATAATGAAATGATTCTCAATAATTCAAGTGGCCCTTATGATAAACCTTCCTTGTATTTACGCAGTTACTTTCTCCTTCGGCATCTAAAATAATCCTTTCCTTAAGTGTTGTAGCCTCTTGAAAATCCCTCATGGTTTCATGAGACTTGTATCTCTCTGTCCCCCACAGTGCTCGCTGTTGCTGGAGAAATCACATTATCCGCAGAGTGCCATGTGCACAGATGCTGTGAACTCACAGAGCATGTAGCAGTGCAGCTGAGCTTGACATTTCACTCATCTCATCTCCACGACAGCATTTACATTTGCCACATTTCATTCGTCCCTATTGGACAAGAGAAGACAACAAATTCGCATAAAGGCCCAGCGGCGAGCCAATGAGGCAGCAAGAGGGCGATGTTATCGTGAAACGACACTGGCGCGACAGGGGCATATGTTTGTATAATCCGAGTATCTGTGGTGGTTCTGTTTTTTTCATTCCGAAATAAACTAATAAATATGGAGTGACTGAGCAAGATAACAATGCAAAAACCTATTTAACATTCCACCCATGCAGAGAACCTCAGTTTTGAGGACGAGGATGGAAAATGTATAAGAATCTTTAATCGTTAGCCTTGGATTTGATTTAAAAGCATTACTGTACTTTGATCCACTCTCTCGTAATCCTCGGGCTATTGGTTCCTCTAAAGAAGCTCAATAATCTACAGCTCAGCTCAGCTGCTGCAGGGATGTAGTTACGGAGTGCTGAAAAGACCAACATGAACTTGATAAACCTAAAAGTATGCTTTGTACGGTTCACGCCACTTTGTCAGTGATCTTTGTCAGCTTTAAACCCATAACATGCATAATCACAAGATGTTATTGCTTTTTTGGTTTCACCAATGACGGGCAGTTACAATAAATGCTATTGTTATCTGGTGTTTTATGTTCTGCAGACATGCTAACCAGCTGAAAAGTTAACCAGCATAGGTTTCCAGTGCTGTTCTGGTGATAATGGTTGACCAAGGAAGACTTGCTAGGCTAGTTAAATGCCTGGTAGGTACACCAGCATCCTGTGGTGGCTGCTGCAAGGTTGGTCTATTTGTATTTCATAGGTTTTTATATTCAAGGAACTTCGTAAGCCTGCTTATTGACACTCAGCATCTGCAGGGATATGATGTCACAACAGGCTAGCTTCACATGCACATCAAGCCCTAAATGGCTAACTTGAGATGTCAGAGTCTGCACCCAAAGAAAAATAAATGTATTTCCAAACTTTGAAGAGCCTTGCAAAACACTTGTCAAATATTGAAGGGACACTTGTAAGTCATAGCATGACATTCTTATTCAGTTAGTTTTACTTGATGTCGAAATGAGTAATGTAGCAGGTTAATCTCGGTATTGTTATTTTTCTTTATTATTTAGAGATTCATAATTTTTGAGATTTTAAAGGTTCTTTATGAACCAAATTAAAACAAAAGGTTCCTGGATGGCATCATGAAGCACCTTTGTTTTTACGAGTATAGAGAAAGAAAGCAGGAAACTCCTGTTGTAGAATAGAATAAAATAGAAATAATCAATTTAGACATAAACAATTTGGTTAGACAAATATACAATATGAATATGTACCATATAGAAATAATTGTTAAAGACTTGATACTTTGGTTATTTTAACATTAATTAAACACTAACATTATCTAATTGGGTTAAGTGAACTACAAAGACTGCAACAACAGCAACAGAAATCTACTTAATTGGATTAACTTGGTAATGACTTTTATTGCCTTGGGCAAAGGATTAAAATTCCTCAAAATATTTGCTCTCACAGATTAGACATGCTGACAGAAACAGATGGAACTTTTTCTGAAAGGAAGGTTACAAGCATGTTAAGTGGGTACTTGAACAAAATCTGTAAATACAGTCAAGTAGAATTTCAGGTGATGACGTCAGAGGATTAGATTATTCAAACTGTAAGAATCAAGAGAGGAAACTCAGGGATCAGTCAGAATTCAGGCATAGTCAAATTTAGAGCAAAGCAGTGCAAAATCTGAATGTCCATGGCAGAAAATACCTTAGGGTGTATATTTATGCCTGTATGACAGATGTTGTCAGACAGTCCCAGTTATACCCTCTTCTCAACTGTCAGTTGCACTGCACAAGCCCTAAAATGACCTATGACTTTTAGTAGAACGAAGGTCAAGACAACTCTAGGGCTTTCACCTCTCTGCTTTTATGCAGTCCTGCTGACACTTTACAATACTCTTAACAATTAAAATGCCATTTGGTGAGATGAATACAAAAAAGTCTTAAACGTCAAACAGGCCTTTAGCTACTTTTTGTATCATTTCATAGCAGTCATGTTTTGTTGTTTGCATGTCAGGGATTTGCATTTAATATTTTAACTTTAGAAACAACAGTATAGTTATGTACCAAACTGGTGAATTTTGAGGTTTAATATGTGGTGCTTACGTACAAATATTTGTGACTACAGTATTCTGCAGACACCTCATAAAGCTCAAGGTTCTTGCAAGATCTGATGTACTTGATACTTATTTTTATCACAGTCACAGACATCAATTTTACAAAGAACATGTTACATGATTCACAACATGATGTCCTTTTTTATAGTCTCTCATAGGTTTATAGATGCTAACCCTGTTCCAGTTGAAGGTGGAGCTAACAACAGCTTTCAAAATGATAAGTTGTCAAACGTTACTTTACCATGGGCTTAAAGTAGTTAAAAAAGATAATTCAAGTGCAGCGTGTTCTTATTGTGCCTTAAAAGACAGATTACATTACTTAATCCATAAAATGCCATTAGCTCATTTTCAATGTTCTAAACACATATCTAGGACATTGTCAAAAGTGTGTGTCATTGGTCAAAGAGGTTCTCACCTCCCTTATAAAACAGGTGTTGTCCTCCAGGTCAAAAGAATAAAAACGCCATGTCTAATGAATCATATCTTAGCCTGTTTGAAATCCGGACCTATTCCCAGAGATTACAGATATCTATCTCTCACACACCTTTATAATGCCAGTCAATCTCTTTTACTGTGGGGCACACGCAGGCGAGAGGTGATCCAAGTACATTACGACAGATTGGAATCTCCATCATCCAACAAATAGGATGTTTGTGTGTGTGTGTGTGTGTGTGTGTGAGAGTGTGCGCGCGCATGTGTGTGTGTGAGTGAGAGAGAGAAAGCACTATTTCCCCAACATGTTAAGTTCACATGTCACAGTCATGCAGCCCAGTTGTAAACCACCAGTGTAATTTTACTTTACAGTTTTGACTGAAATATCTTCATGTGTGTTATTTAATATAACAACTTATCTGTGGATAATAATATGAAACAGGGTAGAGTTGGTGTGCAAGAAAATAGTGTGTAGTGTCATCACAACTTGACCCTTAATATCTTATTTTGAAAAACCCTTATAAAACGTTTTTGTTTGTCTCAGATACCAGTTTGTGCACTTTTTTTTTTAATACAGCCGCATGCAGAAAACAATTAAGTCCACTCAACTTTTCATTTCAAACCAGCATTTCCAGATGTATTGTGGTCATTCCATTTCAAACCAGCATTTCAAACCAGCATTTCCAGATGTATTGTGGTCATTCCAGTCCAGTGTCTGTTGAATTTCAACAAAATCAAACCTATAAGGAGTGACATAAAATCATTCAACAGCAATGTGAAAGAATGACAGAATGGTAAAAATCGAGGTTATCACATAAACATTTTTTTACTTGAACTTTTAAAATACATGTCCCTGAAAATATTAATGCTTTTTCTCAAAAATATTTCACTTCCGATAAAAGTGCCTGCCAAATGCATAAATGCAAATGTATGCAGATAAATTTTCTTCATAAGATATAAATTCTTAATCGTGTTATAATCCATGCATTGTGGATTATTCCTTTGAAACTCACAATCCCTGTGCAATTTCAGAATATGTATTCATATAATTTTACTATATATTAATGCATGTCCTGGTCTCCTGCTTGGTCTTTTGGACGCCCAGTCTTGGTTGTTTAAAGCCACATCTATACAAACTTAATGAAGATACAGTGCTTAAGGTGTTTGCATGAGTGTTTTAAGTGTGCAGGTTTGGACCATGATGTGAACAAGAGTCTGCTTTTAACAGTGGGCTCCTGCTGCTCTTATGGAAAATATATCCTGCCTTTTAAATCCTTAACCCTAGACTGTGTGTGAGTGTATGTGTATTAGAGAGAGAGAGAGAGAGAGAGAGAGAGAGAGAGAGAGAGAGAGAGAGAGAGAGAGAGAGAGAGAGAAGGCATCTATTTTAGCTCCTAGATATGAAAGGATATGCTATGAAAAAGAAAAATGTTTTTAATTGTCAATTTGTCTTAATATATTTTTTGAGTAGCCTAATACATGTTACATATGCTAACATCCAAATAAGTTTTTCTATCATTTTATTAAAATACAGAGTTCGTTAAATGTATGCGAGTTAGACAGAAGGCTTGAGAAATCGCAAGAAAAGTAAAAAATGTATTTAAAATTCACTCAATTGCTGCATCAGCACCTGCAGTAACTGCGCTCAGGTCTTGTAATAGTCCGGCTTGTCACGTGCTTCTCCCGGAGCGGCATCCCGTATGGGAATCTATCGCGTCTCTCACAGACCCCTGCGCTGCATCCGACCATCCTTCTGCCTGGAAAACTCTTCAAAGTGTAATAACATTGACATTACTCAGTTAAGTATGCGCACTTTTGATAAACAGATTTGAGTCCCGTATGAGTCCTTAAAAGCTCATCAGTCATCGTCTAAAAGTTTACGCGGAGCCGGTGTTTTGTTTCGTTTATTTCCGCGGTTTTGGAAAACGTGTGCAACGGTGTTTTTCGTCGTTAAGACATGCGTACTGATGGATGAATGGCTCGAGACCGCTTCAAACTTAAGCGCGCGTAATTTGGCTGAACGGACACGTGCCTCTATCAGCAGACTGGAATAAATTGCATTAACGCGAGCAAAACATCTGTCGATGACTGGGAAACGGCTGCTGAAGATTGAGAGACGAAGAGCACTGATAAAATCCTCATATAGGCGAATAACACTGGTTCTGGAAGGGACAGACACTGTTGATGGTGATCGTGCGCATTGACTGGACTTCATTGTGAACCTTCACCCTGGACAGCGAGAGGGAGAGAGAGAGTGATGGGGTCCGAGAGGAGGCTATTAGGTCTCTATCTCCTGTTGCTGTGCGTGGCAAGTAAGCAGCTTTAACACTTATATTTAAAGTAGGCTAGTGTGCAGTTTTAGTTGTTTCTGTATTTTATAGTGCCTTGCACTTACAAGGAGTCGCGTGATGTTCTTCATTTTATTATACTGAAGTGGGACAGTTATTTCATTCAATTTCCCCTCCCTCTCTTCCTTCTACTGTAGATTTATTGGGGTGGTAAAAGTGGCTTTACTTTTAAATTACACATACACATGCATGCAAAGACAACAAAATAAAGGTTCTAATAAAATACAGGTGAAATTGCACTTACAGTAATGTTGCACAATGTTATACTTAAACAGTCGTGGTGTTGTTTGTTTCACTGGTTGTTTTTTTGTGTGTGGCTGCATACCTTGCATACAGTACCTCGCCTTGGAATTATAAGGTCCTTTCTGTGTTGTGAGATATTGAGCTTCAAAAGTTTTGCATTTCATATAGCAATACGAGGAACAAATCTCTTTCATATGTGAAAACAACAGAGACCATAAATGTATTGTAAATGTACAATATCAAAATTTTCTGAAATTTGTAAATGGGGATTTTTGGAACAGGTCAAATGCAGATAGAACCTTCTAATTCTGAAAAATCACTTTGAGCTTAAAATTATAAGGTTCTATCTGCAAAACATTCATAAAGCAATACATTTTCAAGCAAGTATAAATAAGTTCCAAACCTGTATATGTCTGTATGAAAATGCTTGTAACCAAACAGTTGTTGGACCCCACTGACTTACCATACAAAGGTAGTCAAAAGTACCCCAGATCTTTTTGCTGTCCTACATTCATCAAAATATCTAATTTTGTGTTCAACAGAACAAAGAAATGTATAAAGTAATTTTTCCTTCTATGGTATAGAACAGCTTCATTGGGCAATATTTCCTGATTTAAATACAGAATGTATAAAAAGTAGAAGCAAAACGGGTCTGAAGTTGCAACAAAAAACTGTAGATTTATTGGGGTGGTAAAAGAGGCTTTGTGTAAACATGACAAGTAATTAATACAAAAATCGATAAATTAATCGAATCGTATTCGCATCGCAGACATTTCCAAAGTATCGGCAAATATCGCATCGCTGGTGGAGAAAAACGATATTGCATCGTATCATGATGAACTGTCTGATTTACACCTCTAGCAGTCAATGGGGTCCATGCAAGAACTGTTTGGTTCTAAGCATTCTTCCAAATATCTTTCTCTGTGTTCATCAGAACAAAGACATTTATACAAATTTGGAACAACTCAAAGGTGAGTGAACTGTCCCTTTAAGCAGGCCGTGCTAACTGTTGTATCTAAATGTTTTATCCAAAGAAGGTGGGACAGGTAAAATTACTTTCTAAAGATGACTATAGCTGAAATAACATATTGTAAAAATTATACAATAATATTAAAAGATTTAAGGCATTAATCGCATTATGAGAGTCTATGTAATTACACAGGAATTAGGAAGCTAGCACTGCTGGCTAGTCTATAAATATAAAAAATGATCTTAACTGTCACTTAGAAGCCCGGCCATATGACATAGAAAGCTGATCCTGATTCGTCCTCTTGCGTGCATTCAAAGTGCTGATTGGCTCGCAGATAGAACCTTATAGAACCAAATTATAATTCGATTTTGTAGATGGATTTTCTTTAAAAAAAGGCCCAAAATGTACACATTTAAAAAAACAAACATGACATAATGTAAATAAGTTGTCACAGAATAAGAATAGCATTTGTGAAAAACTTAATTTTGACCAAAATGTCAGATAGAACCTTATTATTCTAAGGTCGGTGACGATGTTTCACAGTAAACACTACAGTTGGCTTTCATGTTTCTTTGTTGTTTACATTGATTGAACAATTTTGATCTATTTAACCAATTTTGACATAGTACATCAACTGCAGTGAAAGAGTGTATTATTGCTTTTAAGGTAGATGTCTGTGGATGTCTTATGATATAGATAAATTTAATATAATAAATGTGTTAATTGAGTTAATTTAAACAGAATTTTTATGGTGACTGTTGGCACCCAAAAGCAGCCATGCATGTACATACAACCGTCATACCTATGACAATGATAACAGATTTTTATGTTTATAATATTTATGACCATGTAACAGAAAAACCTAAAGACAAAAGCCTTGAGTAAAGAGTATAAAGACTCACAGGTAAAATCCAGGTAAATGGAACAAGGCATGAAAGTTACATCAGTTCTGTGTTTGTGTGTCTTGCTGTAGGTGTTTACCCATGTTCATGAGCCTGAGGTCCTTCAGAATCTCTTATAGATGTTACATAGATGATACAATTTTCAGGACTGATATTCTAAGAACATAACAGTTATTTATATTGTATAGTTGTGTGCTATGGTTATAGTTTGTGTGATGATGTTGTTATTATAGTTCTGGGCAGATCCATTATGTGAGGATAAGAGCACTTAACCCCAACTAACATCCATTAACACCAGGCCAGGCCAAACTTGACAGAACCACACATCCTCACACATTCACAGACAATTCAGTCACACAAACATACATTTAGGTGCCAGTGAATAGCCATAATACACTTTTGTATGTTGTATGATTGGTGCAACTCAAACAAAAATGATATTTATAACATCTTATCATCGCTCCATGTCCTTCCGAAACGTAGGTTGTCCAAATTCACTGTTTTTCAGGAAATGGAAAAAACACTACTTTTAAAAATGATTACATACTGTTGTTGTTGACAAGCACCTTTAAACACTTTTTATTGTTTAGATATTTGCAAAACCCAGTGACAAACATAAAGAGTGACTAATAATAATGATTTATGGCAAAAAACTAAAAATTGTGAAATATGGAGATACAAGGTCTCAGAAGGACAGCAGCGATATTTATTATTACACATGAACACTATTAAGTGTTGCTCTACACTTTTAAAAAGTACAGCAGAGCAGCTGAATCTTGGGCCACCTTTAAGAAATGGCTAAAGACTTACATAAAAACAACTTATAGCTATACTCTATGTGTTCTGTGTTAGACAAATTACGACCATGTACTTGCACATTATTGCCATTTGCTGATGCAATTGCTTCTGTTGTTTTATTGTTTGTCTCATTTGTAAGTCCCTTTGGATAAAAGCGTCTGCTAAATGATTACATGTAAAATGTTACAATGAAACATAAAAATCAGCAAAACATTTAATAATTTAATTTTCTTTGTCACCACTTGAAAAAAATAATTCATTCAAATAGGACATAATGAGAAAGAAGACAATATCTGTATAGTAAAGTTAAGAGTAAAGATCAATGTAAAGATGAAAACAAGTAGAAACGCCCTACCTCAACGAATGCCAACAGGGTTGACACACTGATCCACCAAAACCCAACAGCCACTGAAACCTGATGTGACTAATTTAGACTTTCATTTAAATCGTTTGCTTTCGTTCAAACTACACATATGGTACAGTAAATCTGATTTGTTTATCGAACCCCATCTTTCAGATTGACTGCACTGTCACGTTGTGAGTAATAAAACCTGATCTGATCGATTATACAGTAATAGTTGATATTGAAAGTATCTAGATCATGTTGCCATAGTAATGACTAAGAGACATTACTGTTGTTTTCATAACCACTCACTCATTCAGTATTTAATTTATAGCAATTATACCTCAGAAGTGTAGTTTAGATGGTTGAAACACCCTATTGTGTGTATACTATATACAATACCAGTCAAAAGTTTGGAAACGCTTGACTGAAATGTTTAAAATGATTTTTCAAAATCTTTGAATATAAAGGTGTATGCTTAAAAGTGTAAAATTACTTTTGTAGACAAAAATATAATTGTGCCAACATATCGATTTCTTTCATTAGAAAACAAAAATGTATTTACAAATCTTTTTGAGATGGATAGCTTGACCCAATAATGAAGAAAAAGCAGCCAATAAGAGGCCTAAATAGATTTTGATTTATTTTAAATGCTTTAGTCACAAACAACTGTGCTACTAGTTTTGATGAGTTTATTTTTATTCTAAAGAATGAGCAGTTTTGACTGGTAGTATATGCATCCTGAACGATGGAAAAACAGGCTTAAATACAGATTGGATTAATAAAATTGCAAACCATATTTAGATATAATTTGAGGTTTAAAATAATATGTCAGACATTTTTTTGCTACCTCTCTGAACATAATCTCCAATTATTAAACTGTCAAAAAATGTCCTCCCTATAATTTTGAATCATTTGCAGAGTTGACCTTTATAGTCAAATATAGTGGATTAAGTTTATAATAGCTAAAAATAAAAAAGTAAACTACATTGATGTAGCATGAGGGCACATATAGGGCTCATAAGGGGTTATGACACTGTATATTTTAATCCACTGCAACTCATATAGACATTGAGAGACTGACAGATAGATAGAATCAATAAAATGGTTTTACATTTTGAGTCAGATGCTGGAGGTCACATACACATCACAGATTAGATCATTGATTGGCTTACCAGAGATATCATCCTTACCTGATGGATCTTGTGTAGGGTTTCTCAGTTAAACACTCACAAAAACACAGACACACACATTTAAACTGAGATGAAGTGGATCTGAACCCTGTCTTGCTTACGGGGACAAGCTATCAAAAATGACTAAGGCTCAGCATAGCTACAAAAACTCAAAGGTGTGTGTGTCTTTCTGTGCGGAACGGATCATACCAATCGAATCCGACACGATCTTGGATTCATGCCGGCTTCATGCCGGTCACAGGAGATCTCATTCCATACACGCCGGACCGCGGGGGGGACGAGACGGCACGTGTGTGTTCTGCTACTTTCTTGGCTAGTCTGTTTTGTCATGTCATTAGCGTACTCTCTCCACAGGATTGGTGGGTATATGAGTTATGATGGGATAAGATGCAGAGAAAAATGATTCTGACATGTTTGTGTTTTTCGCTCAGCAGTGAAAGCAGATTACATGCAGCTTAAAAGACACTTCTGGCCTGTTCATGATATTCTCGAAACCTCAAGACATTGAAAAGCTGTAGGGGGCTCGGCTGGCACTGCTTTGTGACTTTAGATGATTATTTGACATTTAATGGCACAATTTTGAAGAATTGGGCAAACAGACATTTGGTTTTTCGGCAGCTTTGATTTTTTTTAAGTTGCAGAAAGATCTCCCATGGAAAAGCTTTCTTACCTGTGGGGCACTTACGATTTTGGTCAGGTATACATAATAATAATTTATACAAAATAATATATTTTTAACTCCATTTTCTATGACTAGGATCCTTTCGGAACAGATTTGCAGGCGCTGCCGGAACAGCAGAAGATTCGGGCGGCCGTGTTTTCCTCTTATCAGTAGTTCTGACATTTCTAAACTCAAAATATGCCTCTTTGATGTGTAAATGTGGGCGACCATTCGTTAACAAATTTGGGTTTCTGACATCATTACATATGTTTTCGACTATGGAGAACGTTTTGAGTTATGAAACACAAGTTTTCAAAGTATATAGTACAGAACTTGGAAATGGTACTGAAAATGTGATTGCTCATATAAACTCAGAACTTTTCGAACTTTTCTTATAAACGTCATTTAGATATGTGTGTGTTTGTGTGTCTCAGGGTCTCTCGGTGCTGATGCTGAGGAAAGGCTTGTAGATTTTCTGCTGGGCCCTGAACGCTACAATAAACTCATCCGGCCTGCGGTCAATAAGAGTCAGCAAGTCACTATTGGCATCAAAGTCTCTCTCGCACAGCTCATAAGTGTGGTTAGTGTTACTCATATACACACTCAAACATAAAATAGTGTATTTTATAATGTAAACATTATACATCACGTGCCTCCTTTATATTCTGTAGCTCAGTTATTGTGCTAGCAGTACAAACGTTTTCGGTTTGATTCCAAGGAAACATACTGTAATGATACAAATGTATACCTTAAATGCTTTAGATAGAAGCGTTTGCCAAAAGAATTAATGCGAAATGTAAATATCAAGCTCATGTGGGATATGATATGTGAATACATACAGTAAGTGAGGCTAAAACTAAGGGTGTCTGCTGAATGCCAAATGTAAACAATACTATACATTTTTAGGGAATATACATTATTGTACAGAAAATGTGTCACAAACAAATGCTGCGCTGAAGTCATGGTGCATCAGCATGCTCTGACATATTAAAATCTTAAGGTACATTCACAACGGCAGATACATTCACATCTGACACATGTCCTTACCGGCACAACGTGACACACATGCGACGAGACATTTTGGCTTCTAATTTCGTCAGGGTGCTCTGAGTAGCCCCGCCCTCAGTGAAACCTCATTAGTTTATATTTGTGCTTCACTGCATATGTATTGCATACATTGAATATAATACATTGAGTCACTCCTGGTTAGGACTGTGTTAGTTGTCCTTTTTACTGTCCTATTTAATATAGAGCAAGAAAGTTCAGAAACACATTACATTAGCAACAGTTATATACAACATATGCTTAATATGTAACTGTGTTATCTTTACAGAACGAGAGGGAGCAAATTATGACAACAAATGTGTGGCTGACTCAGGTAAGGTCACCTGGTTTTTCCCTTCATGAACGGCCATAATCACACACACCAATGCACACAAAACTGTGAGGAGATTCAGGTTCAGCTGTAGTTTAATTATAGTGCACTTAAGGTCATTTGTGAAATCTTTTAAGAGTAAAACGTTTTATATATAGAAAATGTATGCTTTAGTAATGCAGATCATATCACTTATTTGAAACCATTTTAAACTTGGTTTAAAATTAAAATTTTTAATTTTCTGCAGGAGTGGAATGACTACAGACTGGTATGGGACCCAAATGAGTACGAGGGCATCAAAAAACTACGAATACCATCGCAGCACATCTGGCTGCCTGATATTGTGCTCTACAATAAGTATGTCATAGATGTGATCATACTATAAGATGTCTGGCTGCCACCTTCTTGTTATTCTATAACAGTCGAGACACTGATATGTAACATGACATCTGATGAATAAAAATTGAAGTTTGAACAGCTCCGAGCATCAGCTTCGGATATGCGTTGTTTGTATCGCTATAATGTCTGTTAAAACTTCATACCGCAGTTGTTTCTCGGTTCATTATGAGGCCATAAGCCTTGTAAACATTTGGAATTTTTGAAGCTTTGATGCACAGTCAGTGTTTAGTGACAAACTCAATACAACAAGCAAGCTGTCAGTGTTCCAGGAGACTGACTAATTATGCTACCGAGTTGCCAAAAGCAAGAGCAACCGCCTCCCTTGTTGCTATTGTTTCAGGTCGCTCACGTCTGCGCTCTAAAAACAGAAAAAATATGACAAATGACAAACAAAGATGTTTAAACTGTTCGAGCTGCGCCAGCTGTGCGTTTCTAGTGCAACCGATGTACGAGGGCCAGTTTTGTGGCATCATCTGAGAGACATTGTTATATAAGGATTATTTTTAGTTGATAAAATGTGAAGATGCATGCGCACATGTTGTGCTCAAATGGGGCCAGATGAGACTTTAATTTGCTTATTTCCTCATGTTGTACAAAGACATTGGAGCATGTAATCCTTTGCTAAAATAAGCATTGTATTTCTATGCTAATTTTAATTGAAAGCTGTACACTAATAATTTCGCAAGGGTACGGAGAGAGAGATCCTGGATTAAAGATTTCAGAATTAATGCACATCAATCAGTCGTGTTTGTTGGGAAGCCGTAACCTTTTGCCACTATGACTCATTTTACACTTTTTAGGACTACATAGTACATGCATATGGATTAATAATTTTTTTTCATGTTCTTGCAGTGCAGATGGGGTGTATGAAGTGTCTTTTTACTGCAATGCTGTCGTCTCCAACACCGGTGACATTTTTTGGCTCCCTCCTGCTATCTATAAGAGCGCCTGTGCTATCGAAGTTCGCAACTTCCCATTCGATCAACAAAACTGCACGCTGAAATTCCGTTCTTGGACGTACGATCGCACAGAACTGGATCTCGTCTTGACTTCTGATTTCGCCAGTCGCGACGACTACACGCCCAGCGGAGAATGGGACATCGTTTCACTCCCAGGCCGGAAAAACGAAGACCCCAATGACATCACATACTTGGACGTCACGTACGACTTCGTGATCAAGCGCAAACCCCTCTTCTACACAATTAACCTCATCATTCCGTGTGTTCTTATCACGTCTCTCGCGATTCTGGTTTTCTACCTTCCCTCAGACTGCGGGGAGAAGATGACGCTTTGCATCTCTGTGCTTCTGGCTCTCACTGTGTTTCTGCTCCTGATATCCAAAATCGTTCCTCCAACGTCTCTGGCGGTTCCATTGATAGGAAAGTATCTGATGTTTACGATGGTGCTTGTCACGTTTTCCATCGTGACGAGTGTGTGCGTGCTCAACGTGCACCACCGGTCTCCGTCGACGCATCGCATGCCCGAGTGGGTCAAGCGTGTGTTTTTGCATAAGCTTCCGTTTTTTCTTCTCATGCGACGACCAGGAAGCTCCAACGTACGGGAAAGGTTTAGACGGAAACACCAGCGAAAGTCGTTCTCCTCTGATGCGAAGAACGCAAGGACGGATGAAAGATCGTTCTTCTTGAGTGATGATCCGGTGCGTGTTTGCGGGGCCTGGAGGGTCGGTGATCTACCCGAGGGATCTGAGTTCAGGCAGAGAGTGAGGGTCAGACATGACCAAGACGTGGATGAGGCCATAGAAGGAGTGAGGTTCATTGCTGAACACATGAAAGTTGAGGATGATGACGAAGGGGTGAGAAGAATTTTGGTGTTTTATTATAGAGATCACCCAAAAGAAATTCAATTCTGTCACCATTTACTCACCCTCTTGTCATTTAAAACCTTTATGACTTTCTTTCTTCTGTAGAACACAAAAGAAGATATTTTGAGGGTTGTTGGTAAATGAAAACCGTTGGTCTCCATTGACTTGCATTGGGTTTGTGTCCATACAGTCAATGGGGACGAATGCTTTTTGGTCACTAACATTCTTCAAAATATCTTCTTTTGTGTTTTGCAGAAGAAAGAAAGTTATACATGTTTAAAATGTCAAGAGAATAAGTAAATGATGACAGAATTGTACTTTTTGGGTGAACTAGTCTTTTAATCTAATAACTGTTGGTTTTAAGTACACTGTAAACCCGAATGTTCAAAGTAATTAAATAGATAAAGTAGTGCTAACTTAATTTTATATAAAAATTCTACTAACTTAAATAGTTTGAGTTCCTGTAACCAATTCTTACTTTTGAGTTCATTTAACTTAATTTAAACAAGTTTTGACTTTTTGAGAATGATTTTCAGTTCCCAGCATGCTTTGCGTGCGACTGCATTAGGAGAGTACATTTTCAAATTAAGTGTTATTTAATGCGTTTTTAGAAAGTAAAAAGCTCAAGTTTACGATTGAATGTTCATTTATCTTGGATATTTAGAAGAGTTTGTTTGTATTATTGAGTTTTGGTGTTATCAGAAGATTGGTGCTTATGCTTAGGTGGGAGGTGCCGTAGTCGTGTTTGTTGCATCACTCTCTGTGAAGAACTCTCTGTTTGTTCATTGTTGATGTAGCTGAAATGTTTAAGTTCTCTTAATGAGACCTTTTATCTAACTGTAAATAAAAAAGTTGTTACCAAACTAAATGTTTAAAATTAAGAGGAATTAACACGCATGAGTACAACAAACTCAAAACTTGTTTTATTAGTAAGCTGTTATTAAACTTTTAATTGGATTTTTTTAACGGATGCTATGTTTTATTCTTCTCGTATCATGCAGATCATTGAGGACTGGAAATACGTAGCTATGGTGATCGACCGGCTTTTCCTGTGGATTTTTATTCTGGTCTGTGTCACTGGAACTCTTGGGCTCTTTGTGCAGCCACTCTTTCAGAGCTACAACACCCCCACGGCCGAGGACGAGTGAGTCACATCTTTCTCTTCCTTCTCTTTTATTTATGATAGAGGAGTGTTTGGAGGCCAGCGCCTTCGGGTGAATTCACACGGATTTAACAATAGCTTTACCTTCAATGTGGAAAAGAAGATCTGTGATAAACTTCACTAACGTTTACTGACACATCTGCCTGTGTTTTTCTTTACCTATATTTTTTTTCTCTTGAGTCCTTTTCTATCTCTTTTCTTTTGCAGATATGGGGATTTCTAAAATATCCACTGGGTATTCCTGGGACATTTGGACGTGTACCCTATTAAACCAGCTTTGACTTACATCAGGGTTATGTGTTGATCAGAAATAAATAGAAATAAATAACAAATGGGATGCAGGATTTTAATGCGAATTCAAATTCAAATTAGAATTAAAAATGAATGATGAAAGAATTGAAGATCTAAATGTAAGTTTGGGAGGAGCCTCATTCCGTCCTGTCAATCATTACACATGCACTTTCAATTTGACATCTTGTGGGGCGTGGCCAAATCAATTTCAATTTTGATACATGAACCGAAATAAAGCCAATTCGTAAATTCTGAATTGTGCCCAACCCTGATATCCACATTACTTTTCATCAGCAGAACACAAAGCTCTTTGTGACATAACCACTACACTCAAAGCTGTACAGTAAACCAATAAGCCTGTTTTTCTAAGTCAAATTTTCGTAATTAGACAATAATAGCATTTAAAAATAACTGTCACTCAGTATACATCCTTGCAGCAAAATTGTTATAGAATTTTAACATTTATAAGTTGTATGTAGTGTTCACAGTTTTAAAGCACATTTTAAGCTAATAAGCTTTACAGGGGTTCAAGAGTGGGATGTGTGGTAGGGACCTTGGTACAAAGACTTGATTCGCCCTTCTGTTTGCCCTCACACAAACTGCATAGACACACAAACTGTAGTTCAATCAATATTGTTTGTTATGAAAGTTAATGTATTCTACCGTACATGCAAATGGCTGTCAGTGGTTTTCTGTATGGTCTGAGCTATCACATTTGAATTGCCTTAAAAGAAAGGTGTTATGCAGTGAATGAAAAACACTTCACCATACAATATCATGGATTTAAAAAATAAATATTGTAATTAAAAGCAAATTAAATAAAGTTTGTCCTTCATTTGGCACAGTTAGTGGTATTTTTCATAAGATCATTATGCTTGTATATTTTCCAAAAAATTGAGAGACCATTTCAAAGACCATTTTGAGTTTTACTGAATTTACTATTTATAGGTATGTGTTTAGGTAAAATTATTATTTTTTTGTTTTATTATTTAACTTCTAACAATTTTTCTCCCCAAAAATATATATCTATTTGTATTTATTTGCAGAAAAGGAAAACTGGAGAAACAGGTTAAAATAACAGAAAAGATGCTCTGTATTATTACCTCAGATCTTCATTTTCCTCTTTGTCTTGTCTGTTTTCATATTCTGTTCTCCTTTCTTAAATCATCTTGCTATCTCCATGTCATGTCCATGTTGTAAAGCAGTTGTCCAAAGAAAGAGGAAATGACTAAACAGATCAAACTTGACAATGGAGAAGTCTGTATGAGCCAGGAAAACCCGTACAGTACAGATTCATATTACTGTATTGTGACAATATATCTGAATGTACTCTTGACTGCTGTTATGTAAACGGATTTTACAAAATAACACTGGCACAAAAATAACATAACTGCATTGCCAGAAACTCTGCATGACCTTGCCTGCCAGTGAGACTAATTAAACCTAGTCCTGCGTAACAAGAGGTCTGGTGCTCACTACAGCTTAAACTATCCAAGAATCTCCCACATGGACAGGAAGAGGCTGCCAGGGCAGCGGCAGATAAATCTCAAGTCGATTGCTGTATATGAAATCGCCCCCTCATTTACTGTTTCCTGCATTACTTCACTAATACAGTCCACATGAAACAGTGAATTAACACGACTATGAATTTGGACACCATTTGTGAAATGGCCTTTAAAGGTATAGTTCACCCAAAAATATATATTATTATATCCGTATATGATTCTGTGGAACACACACACAAAAATATATTTTGAGACATGTCTTACTGGTTTTGTGTTCATACATCTTTTATGATTTGCAGAAGAAATAAATTCACCCCTAGTCTCTACTCTCCTGCCCTCCACCAATGTTGTATGTTGTTTGTATGTTGTGTTTCTGCACATATATACTCACTATTCGTTTACAGTCTGTCATGACCCTGTATTCATCTTTCATTGCTTATCTCACTGTAAGAGGCTTAATGAACATAAAACATGTGAAGCTTAATGAAATGTCGTCTCTCTCTACTCATCTGTACTCATACAGTCTATCACGTGTCTACAAATGACATCCATTCCTCAGTGTGGATGGAATACATTACCGCTGAATTGTTTAAATCACTGGCTGCTATTCTATCCATTGTCTGGGGTAATCTTACAAGAAAGGAGTGAATATGAAAGATCTGTAATTCATTCATTATCATATGAATTTAAATGTCATATTTAAGTTGATCAGGAGGCAGTTAGAGCTCCAGGAGATTCATGTGACCACATATTAAGAAGACCTCAAGTAAATCATTCAAATGTGTTATTTGCGGATGCAAAAGAATGACGAGACGTCGAGAGACCATTTCGTGTGTCGTTCCTTATTTATATATTTATTTTTTATCTGCACATATATTTTCAGCTGCCCATAGCGATGATGTCAGGGGGAAGATTTAACATGGCAGAAACTTCATCGCATCAGCAGAGACAGTGGCTGTTGTCTGCGATGCTGCTGATCAGCAGAAATGCCTCTCCAATGGTTATAGCTCACTGAGATATCGACATCTCTCATATTTACCGTCAGAGCTTTACGGACGTGCTGGCGCATTTTTGAGAATGGACAAATCCGTTTGTTCTTTCAGTGCACATTCTGATTTTAATATTCAACATGACTGTCGTGTGTTTTCTATAGTAGACATTTTTTCATTAAAATCATACACTAGGATTAAAGGTACAAAAACTGTCATTGGGACAGTACCCTTTAAAAAGGTCCCAATAAGTACCTTTGGGAACTAATATGTGCTGTTTCTGTATACTTGTATATATGTATAATAGTGTACCACCCCAGTGACAGCTTTTTATACCTTTCTTCAGTGAGTGTTTTTTTATGCACATGCAAATAGAGAATTTGCTGGTCTAAACATGGGAATAAAGGGGAGCTTTGATTTTGACACATTGTGTAAATAGAGTTTATCTCATTCACCCTTTTGTTTAGCTAGAGTTTCATCACTTCTAACAGCTTGAGTTCCCATTCCCAATTCCCATTTGGTACAAATTAATTTCTTCTACGTGAATATTATGATGGATTTATGTTTATACTATAAAAAATTAATTGTGCTCTTTATTCACTGTCATTTTATTTCACTTCTTTGTATACAGTAAGTGCTTCTGGAGTTTATACAGAATTATCAGACCATAGACCAAAACTCAGGTCCAACACGGAACCCCAAAACAAACACCTCCAAGAAACATGAGCAATGCATGTGGACAGGACGTGTAAATGCAATATTAGATTAAGTGAAGATGTGTCTAATCCTTTTTGAGTTGTTTCTGTTTATCATTTCTGTCCGGCGGCCGTGAAATCGTGGTTTACTGAATAGTTTATTTATCACTTTGGATGTTACAAAAGGTCTTTCAAATCAATGGCGATTCATTGATTCCAAAATAAGTGTTTGTGTTTATATAATATATGTGACCCTGGACAACAAAACCAGTCTTAAGGGTCAAAAATTTTGACATTTTTACATCATCAAGCTGAATCTATAAGCTTGTCATTGATATATGGTTTGTTATGATAGGGCAATATTTGGTTTAAAAATCTGGAATCTGAGGGTGCAAAAAAAATCTAAACATTGAGCAGCAAGTGAAGTTTGTAGGCGTGTTTGAGGCCATTTTTGTTCGTGATTTTGCTGCATCCACTCACAAAAATAAAGTTTCGATATATTTAGAAAATTTAGAAACTTCTTGGGACATGATCTTTACTTAATATTCTAATGATTTTTTGGCATAAAAGAAACATCGCAAATTTTTGGCTATTACTACAAATGTTCTTGGGCTACTTAAGACTGTTTTGTCGTGCGTATTTATATGTATAATACACAATACATTTATATATTTAAGAAATGTCTAATATATATTTATATTTATACATAATATAATTGATCTTTAAATATAAATGTACAGTGTATATATATATTATGTGTGTTCATTTTATATACAAATATACACAAGACACAAACACTTATATTATATAACCACAAACATTTATCTTAGAAGCAAATATTGCTAAACTAAAAACGATATGGTTCTTATTGGGACTCTTTCTCAGGGACTTGACAGCCAGACAGACAATCTAGTCTTTTGCAGCAAGCCACCCAGCTCTGTGTCTGTTGTTTTGCTGTAATTGTACTGCTGGAACTCAGAAAACTATAAATACCATATACATACAGAGGTAAATGGAGGAGTAAATGCAACCAGCGCACACATACATATTTTCATTAGCTTGTGAGTCTCTCCCAGATATCTCTCATTAAATATTGTCTTAAGGTCGCACATCCCCAGAGGCTTATGGAAAGACTAGCTGTGCTTGCGTTTGATCACTCTTGCTGCCATTGAAGATTAAAATAACAAAATGGAATGACAGTTATTGCAAACACTAACCACACACAGCTGTCATTTAATACTAGCACATAAGCACTCTTTTACTGGCATGGTTTTTATATAATCGCTGTATTTGAGTTTAAAACTATAATTTTATCTTGAAAAAAATTACTCACAAAACACATTTACTTTTCATTTAAATTCTATTGCTTATCTTGTATATTGAGTTTTTTTTTAATATAGACACTTTGGACCATTTTCTTATTTTATTTCCACCACTAAAACTTCTATATTGATTGTTTGATAGCATTCTGTTGTGGACACCACATTGGCAATTTACACTAACAGGGCTAACTACTATGGTTTGCTATGGCCCATTTTATAGATATTTAGGTAACATAAACATAAAATGACACGTTTTGCATAATTCAACAAGACAACTTTGAGAATCATGCATGATGAAATTATTCTGTATTTTTTACATTATACATGACGTCTCAATTCCATCTCAAGCATTCTTTTCATTGACGCTGCTCTCTCCTTAGTAACCAAGTCATACTAGATGGAAACGAAATTGTTGGTCGTGATCGGACATTACTGAGGAACGATAAAATTGTTAACTATTTTACTCTTAGATTATCAGAATCAAAGCACATAGTGTTAGTTCCCATCTGTATACAGTAGTATATGACCTTATTTATTAACCTTTTTCAAGGTAAACCTTGATCCTTTGAGACCCTCTCTGATCCTTCCGTTCTGAGAATGTTGGATTTATGTCTGTTTCAAATCTACACATAAATCTACTGACATAAAGCTGCATAGTCAACAGAAACAATATTCTGCTTCATTCAAACACAACTTTGACATCTGATGGGTTTGATGTGTCAGGGGTCATCTAGAGATATTCTCAAGACATTCTGTTCAAATGCCAAACACTTCCTTTCATTAACACGCATGAATCCCTTTTCAGTCATGAAGTCATGAAGGTTGTGACCATATTCCTTAATAAAAGACTACTAAACTATAGAGTTTAACTTTATCTTTATTATAGACGTATAGACATCTGTCTTTGAGGTTGCTCGCCACTATTTCCTACACTGATCTCTGCTGAGTTAACCATCATTGAAAGATTGTGTGCTTGTTTTATGATTTATTTTTTACAAAGATCTAGTCAGTGTGTTGAGACACAACCTTTACATATCGTTGCTGTACTCGCGGTGTCCATGGTGATTTTGCTCTCACCGGTAGCCGGTGAGATGACAAGATGAGCCAAATGTAAAAGAGTAAAAAATGTAAAGAGACACAGGAATTCCCCTTTATTCCCTGGCTGTCACAGTAAGTAATAGTCATGGTGGCCGTTCGTACATCCTGTAAGCGGGTTAAGGCATGGTGAGTCTTCAGGCCATAGACTTTGAGTCACTTTATTATGTGGCTGCAATATTGTAATTGTCTATGTGTGCCTCTCTGTGTGTGAAATAATGTTAACTACTGGCTAAAGTGATTTGTTATTCAAATATAGTTTAGGTCTTAAGGTAGTGAGAGGTGTAAACTTTTAACATGTGCCTGTGAGCGGCTGAAACGAATGGGATTTTGGGGTGAAGTCGAACCACTCATCCAGACTACAAACACGTTTGTCCTCTGCAGCGTCGCAGGAGAAAACTCAAACCACGTAAACAAATGTAAAATCAATTACACTTTCTAATATTCTAATGGATATGTTATTTTAGACTATTTTCTATAGATAGTTCATTTGTCTTTTTGTTATGCTTCAGATCAATAGGTAAGCCTCAAAATATATATTCTTTGTGATTCATAAAACAAAATGATTATATTTACCAAGCTCTTAACCGCTTGGATTTGTGGATCTGACCACAGCTGTGATGATGGTCTTTGCTTTTATGATTTTCCATCCAACACCAAGCCAGTGGCACATACCAATAATGGACGGGCCTGGTTCCAGATTTCCCCCATGCTGGCAAAGAATAAAAGCACTCAGGTATCATCATATAGGTATAGCAGAAATGTTGTTTAAATAATTTACAAGGCCATAAAAGTACTGTTGGGGAATGCAACTTTTTTCTATTTTTAATATGCACGGGAAGATCGTGTTTTAAAGAGAGGAAAAGCTTTTAAACGAGTGTTTGGGACATGGGCTGTTGGAAGTGGAAAGCAGAACACTGAATTTTGAGAAAGTGAGAGAGAGAAAAGAGTGAGACATTAATGGATCTATGAGTCACTACCTCTTGCTTTTAGGAAGCCATGAATTAAAGATGGAAGAGAAGTGAGGAAAAGAGGACACCGAGAAATCATAGTGCAGTATTAACAATCCACTTCTGATTTACGACAGACACATCACTCACAACCTGTTCACTGTCTGCTCCTGCGTCCTAACAGAAGATATGGAATTTGAGTGGTTTGCTTCAATTTACAGTAGATATGTAGATGACTGACTGATGCTTTGTTGCTGTGTGTCTGTATGGAAGTGTGTGCTACATTGGGGATACTTTTGCCACTGTTCTGTATATGATTCACATGATCACTTGGGTTACATGAACCCAACATAGCACCTGTATAAAGGCTACAAATGTATTGTGGCAGATAAGTATAATTTTGGAAATGTATATTTATCTTATGGCGACAGGGGGCCCATGGGGCCCTTGCAGGCACAAGTAAGCAATTGGCTTTTTATGGAGATTTGGGACCAGCTCCTTAAACTCTTATCTTAAGCTGAACAGAGAAAGCAGAAAAATAGTCTCAGATCAACATAAAAGGGCCAGCTTCTCCTCACTTATTAATCTGTTTGTAGCAAACCACAGGTGCCGAATTTGTCCTTTAGTGGCAAAAGGCCTCTGGGAAGGTTTATCCAGCCACAAAGCACTATGGGACATTTTGGACTAAATGTCTGATCTTTTTGCTATACCAAACGCTAGTTTTGAATAGTAGCTTTCATGTAGCTCGGTGGTTAGAGCATGGCGTTAGCAACGCTAAGGTCATGGGTTCAATCCCAGGGATTGCTCATACTCAGAAACAAATGTATAATGTATAATGCAATGTAAGTCGCTTCGGATAAAAGCATTTGCCAAATGCATATTAATGTATTTGAATAGTAGTAGGTTAAGTCTGAGTTTTTTGGATAATTATTTTGGGCAGTTTGTAATTCCATTGCAAGGACTATAAATTACAAAAAGTAGTGCATGTTCTCATGACATCAGAGCTGCACAGTTTCTGTGGAAACACATGCTTTTACTCATGTTACTCCATTTCCTGTTCAATAAAAGGCAAAACATGCAAACTGTTGAGTTTCATTCGCAATGCCGAGGTTATGGGTTTATTGCCGAGACAACACAAACTGATAAAAAACACATCCCCTGAATTCACGGTGCATCATTTTGGGTTAAATCTGCCAATTGTATCCATTTAAATCAAAACCAAACAAAAATATTTCAAGAAAAACAATTAAAATAGTAGGCCTAGATGTTACTCTGGCTACAATTCAATTCATGTTTTAGCACCACGGACAGCGGCAGCATCAAAGTAATACAACGGTCAGATTCCACTTTCAGATAAAAATAAAGCAGAAATATTGACCGATCTGAAAGGATAAATGTCCTGATTCCATAACAAATGCACTTTGTCTCACATTTGTCTTCCTATTTCAGAACCATGGACAGGGCCATAGAACCTTTTGCTGTGATTTCACTTATGTTAATGAGGAATCTGTTGGAGATTTTGATTATGATGCTGTCAGTGGATTATAGCTAATTGCCTATAGTTTTAACAGGTTTTCTAATGTACTTTTTTGTATGTAACCAATCCCTTATGACGAGACAAAATTGAATAAAGACTGACACAGGGCTTCAAATTGCTGCACCTGCTCCCCCTAGTGTACACACACGCGCGCGCTGTGAATTATGAATTCATGTTTGGATGCTTGTTCTGTATGTTTATCCTTCTGTTTGCCTGTATACACACAGCAGGAATACAGAGATAAACGCAGCCGTTTGATGGGAAAACAATATCATCACAACAGCTAACCACGTGCATCCCTCTGGCATGAACATGTGTGTTTATATGTGAGTTCTAACAGATGAAAGACATTGCTCTTTAAACTCAACGTGTTTGTTCTTTTTAATATAAAAGTGAGATTTTTTTTTTCCAAAAAAAAAACTTGGCACACATTGTCGTGGTTTCTAGAGTATTTTCGCAGCAATTGGAATAATTATTTTATATAATAAACATAAATTCATTGTTAAGGATTGTTTACTGTATTCACTATGAAAGCTACTTTAATATTTTTAAGTTTACAAAAAATATAGACTGTGACGTGTAAAGCTTAATGTGAAGGAAATGTATCTTATAACAGCTGTAACAAAGTACATAAATTCACGTTCTAAAGTAAAACGACCTTACTTAAACCTTAAAAAGACTATAAATGTGTATCTCGCTAATGACACTTAAAGACGCTCGTGGTGGGGAAGCATGCACGAGCCCAGGGGGAGGGACAAAATCAACTCCACCACACGCGCCTCTCTGCTGCCTGAAAGCACAACTCAAAACCGGGATCCACAAACAAGCTCTTTACCGTTTGTTTTGATCAACTGTTTGACGAATTTGTAGCATTCTTTTGGGGAGACGAACTCCCTAACCTGCGACGCTCGATGCATTCTGCGGGCAGAGTCACTTTGTGTCTTATTTTGATTGTCGTTATAACGCAAGGTAAGTGTTGTTGATAGTTTTGTCAATGCAGTAACTTTCGTTTTTTTGAATACATCTCTCTTGTCGTTTGAAATTAAAGGTGTTTCGTTTAGTCATTTAGACAAACATGCTTGGCTGTCATGTTAAGTTTATTTGAGGGGATTTTCTCAAAGCCCATGAAAGAGGTTTGGTCATTTAAAAATATAAACCTATCACTAAGTGGGTTTTATGTTAGTATTCGTTTGTAACTAATAATTGTTTTGTTGTAGTTGAGGGACTCACATTACATCTAACGAAATATTATATCGACACGTAATATTTTTATTTAGTTACATCGGCGCGCGAGTAGCGCGGAATTTTGCGCACGCGCATTTGGGCTCGTTGCGGTGGGCAGTTATTTTGTATTTTCATAATTTTGTTTAATCGTATTTTTATCTGCATAAAGAGACCGGTAGGTAAACTCGATGGCGTTGTGATGAAATTCGTGTAGTCGGTATTGGTTCTTAATTTTTACGTTAACACCAGCACTTGCGTCAGAATGCTAAAATATTTATAATTTTCTGCCCCACGAGAACATTTTGTTTTAACGATACAGGAAAGTTTGCAATAAGTGCACCATCATTTACGTTTACCAACTTCTACGCCTTTCCACGTTCAAATTCAGTTTAGATTTACCAACTAAACCATTGTGGTTCAATTGCAGGGCGCGTCAGTCAGAATACATGAATATAAATATTAATAGGCGTCTAAATATAAGATCAAAAGTTTCACATGATTCTATCAAATGCGACCTGTCAATCATAGAGAGTCACAAACATGGGGGTAAACTTAGAAACAAGAATACAATCTTAGGACACACATGGGTATTCTTCTGTTGTTTGTTTGTATTTCTCTATAGCTTAATTCCTTTCTGCTGTTCTGAGTGCAGAGTGTTAGGAAAGAAGAGCTGTCTAGGGATGATCTTGTGTTCAACTCCAGCTGTATATGTCACTCGTGCCTCAAACATGTCCTGCATCCTGACTGATGAGAAAAGGGGGGGTGGGGTGGATACTGTTCCCATCCAGAGGAGCCAGATGTAATGCATAGAGGGGTTTTAATGAGATGGAACTTGTTAATGGACCATTTAAGAGGATTTAAACACAATTTCAGTGACATATTTTTCCAAGAAGACATTTTTAGGAGTTCACTGTAATGGACACCATACATGGGGTTTTAAACTAGCCAATGGCAATGTGTTTTGTACACAAGGGATGTATGTTTCCTAATCCATTAGCTTATTAATTGTTAGAAACATCAAATGACAAACTATTATTGTAATTTAAATGTAATTCATTCTACAAACACGCTTAATATCCCATATCTTTTAAACAGTAAATATTTCTTGTCATTATGTGTTCATGTCATGTTTTATAATGTGTCATGCATGTTAAAACATTCACCTTGAATGTTTGAACCGACGCTAGAACGAGCAGATTCTCAGATCTCTGCAGAGGAACATTGAATTGCACTCTTATTCACTCAAGTGCTCTTTTTTATATTGCTTCACATCTGTGTTTTGGAGCTGAAGAGAGAATCAATGACATTCCAGCAGAGAGACAGAGGTAACGGGAGGCGAACCCCTCTGCTCCAAAAGACAAGGAGAAATAATGAAAAAACAAAATCGTATCCTTGAGGATGGGTGTAAATACACTTCAGAGTGTCACCCATTCTTTTCCCATTTTCTTCCTTATCCCAGCTTTGCTACCTCTATTTTCTCCGCCTTCCTCAGGCAGATTTATACAGATGGTGTCAAGGGTCCTGGTGCTCAAGCAGTTGCCCAATTCGATATAGTCCAGGGTAATATGAGGTAACGCCCCAATTCATATGCAGGAGGAATTGGCAGAAGATGAATTCATACAAGATGATTGCCCCAAGTGTCCCTTGAAACCATCAGAAGACTCACTGCTTACAAATTGGATGGCAGTGATGGAAATTTGCCGATGTCCAGGTTGCCTAATGTTGCTACTGCTGGCGTTTGTCACATTAGTCAGAGACACACGTAGACATACTGTACCCGCATGTCCTCTGTACTCTGTTCTAGATAGGACCTACACACGGTGTACCACAGAGCACGCAAGCATACACACAATATGCACGGTGACGCATGTCCTGAAAATATCTCTCACACACACAGTCTGCTGTGGGGAACAGGCATGTGTGCTGCTCCAGGGTGAATTCTCTGGGCAACAGAAACTGCTCACCTGTCTGATTCTATCTGTAATGCTTTTCCTCCACTGACAGGGAAACACTCTTAGTGTCCCTCTCACTTTGAGCGAGAGAGCAGAGAAGAGTGTTTGACCCTTTCTTCCTCTCTCACTCTCATTACTTCTGGATAAGGGCATGTGTACTTTGCAGCAGTACTAAAATGACTTTCATCAAGGTTTATTTTATACTGCATGCCTCTGATTGAACCATCTTCATTATCATTCATATCATTTCATTGATCTACCACCATCAAACCATTTTTTGAAAACGTTGAGCAAGAGGCAGGAAACAGGCAGGAAAGGATTTCGTATCATTTTCATGAACCTGTTAGTATATTTTCAATAATATTTCATGCTACTGGTGTCTTTAATAAAACCTTTAAAGTTGATTTGTTTTCCTTCCACATGCATATGGACATTTGCTCACACCAGGTACAATGAATGCAAATAATAAAAGGCGCTCAATGTATAAAACCTCTTTTAGAGGATGAAGAGTGCACATTGAGAGCATGCGGCTCAAACACAAGCTCTCAATGTTTTTTTTCTTTTCTAAAAAAACAAATTTCTGAACAGATGGAATAAATTCCACGTTGACTCAGACCTTTGGCTTTTTTGGATGTAATTGCAATTTTAATGGGCTTCAGTGCTGAATCCATTGGACCGAGTCAAATGTGTGGGGCTTAACTGTTATGAACTGTAATTTTAATGTAAGAGCTGAAACTATTTTTAATCAATCCCTCAGTTTTAGCATCCATTGTCGTTGTGCCCGCTTATGTCTTCTCTTTCTAGTATGCAGATGGCTCTGAAATGGAACTACAAAAATAATGTAATTGACAGTCGATAAAAATTCTCTAGCTAATGGTATTGTAATATGTAATGACCTTGGCAAATATTTAACCCGAATCTTAAGAAAATGTGTTGACAGATTGTAAAAATTGTGAGGTTGAGAATTTCAAAGTAATGTTACTTGTCTTATAACTTCAATACAAACAAAATAAGAAATGGAACCAACTTAAAATAATTGCCAAGACAATACACACATTTTTACCTGTAGCTCAGGGGTTAGAGCATGGTGTTAGCAACGCCAAGGTCATGGGTTCGATTCCAGGGATTGCACATACTAAGAAACAAATGTATAGTATAATGCAATGTAAGTCGCTTTGGAAAGCGTCTGCCAAATGTGTAAATGTACTCAACTAGGCTATACTGTACATTCCACCCAACTCATTTTTTTTATTAAAACTTAAGCTTTTATTTAACATAGTTCTGTCAGGATCACTATCGTAAAAAAATGTGTTCTTAATGTCATTTAAGAACATAAATTCACATATAATTGATTGTAATTGAGACTCATGAATATCAGAAAGTCGAAAGTCTTGATTGAAAATGTGACGTGGACTTGGGGATGGAGGAGGGTAATTTGCTTGTGAGTAAAGTGATATCTGCTGATATCTGTATGAATTTAAAACAAAAGCTGTGATAGCATCATATTTCTATAGGTAAATGTGGATCAACTGTTCAAACACTGTTCAGTGACAGTGACAACAAAAGAGCATAAACAAAGCCAGCAAACACTAAAACAGTCATCATTGTAAATAATACTAATTATTAGGCTGCAATGCATGCTGGGAACTTTCACATGTAAACCTGTATGGACAAAGGTTCTTAAATCTAGTGAAAATAATCTTTGTTAGCGTGTTATTCAATATACATGGAAAATGTTTTATGGATTTAATATATTCATCATCTGGTAATAATAAACACTCGAAATTCTTAGAAATGACCATGGACACTGGACAATGTGTTAGATACAAAAATCTAGTTCTTAAACATTCTTACAATTTTCATCATGGCCAGCTTAAGAGTTTAACTTTAAGATCCTGCTGTGGTCCGTGTGGACACAGTGCCATATTAAATTAAAAGGGCTATCTTAAGCTTAATGGGCTTCCAGAAACTAACTAAACTTAAATACTACACTTTGTATCTGTATTTTAAGAGAAGTGAAGTCCATTTAATTACTGGAAGCAGGGCTCTTGTTATCCTTGGCTAACCCTATTAACAAGAAAGGCCATTGGAGAGTTAACTAGTTGAAGCACTTAGAAGAGGAAATTAAAACATAGAGCACAGAACTCTTAGCATGTGTGCATGACAGTGTTTCCAGTTTACGGCAGCTAAAGTTAATATATGTAAGGGTCACTATGGTGTCATAAACCTCTTCAAGTGGTTTACAGAAGTCAAACGGCAAAGGTTTACAAAACTGCAAGTTTTACAGAGCTGCAGCTGTGTATACATGTATTTTCCATATGTGTTTTTCCTGGGATCTAACCCATGACCTGGTTTGCTAGCACAATGCTGTATTATTTGAGCTACAGGAATAATGCCTTTTTTATATAAGCTAGTATATGCCTTAACAAAAAATAACACTTATTTTCTTTTTACATTTTCTTACATTGACATAAAGGTATTGTTAATCACTCTTTCAAATGCGTGCCCCAGTAGGATGTACCTTTTACAATAGTTTGTAGCATGTGTTCTTGGCTTTCCCATCTTCTGAGGTGCCTTATTGTTCTTCATTTTAATCTCGTTCCATTTTTTTCCACTTGGCTACATCTGGTCTCCTTGGTAATAGTTGATGATGACCTCTAACCTTAAGAGCTCTGTTTTTCTGCACTTAGAGTGTCTGGTAGGACATTGGCACTGTCCCTGAGGAATGTGCTAAAAGCAATACATGGGCTCACATTCTTAAAAAAACACAGAAATAAAATATTGCATAAAACCACCAAGACATTTCTGAAAATAGCTTCTTCTATTCTCTGCGGCATGAGGGTGAAGAAATGATGACAGAATTTTTATTTTTGGGTAAACTATCCTTTTAACTTAATTATCGTGAAAATGAAGGCAAGCTGAAAGAGAATAATACATCTAATAATGTAAAGAATGGCAGTTTTGCTAATATATAATATGTTTACAATATTGATACGCTTGCATGTTTCTCTCTGCTGCAGTTACTTACTTGGCCATCCACTATATAATGGATAAAGTCTATCCCTGAGTCTCAGTGCATACCAAAATAGATTTCTATGCTAAAAAATACTCCTGTGTGTGCATGTGTCTCTGTCTGTGTATGTTTTTGCAGATTGTTTCTCATCTAAGGGAGAAGACAGGCTGTTTCGTCGTTTATTCAGGAGGTATAACCAGTTTATTCGGCCGGTGGAAAATGTGTCTGACCCCGTCACTGTGGAGTTTGAGGTCTCCATCTCGCAGCTTGTTAAAGTGGTAAGATAAACCACTATATCAGAAACACATGACCTGATTTTGTCCTGAAATTGTGTTTGAACAGAGGTGCAAGCCCTTAAAAAAGGTTTCTTGTCCTGCATTAAACTCTGTGTTTACCTAAAGTAGAGGCAGTGTAGGGTCATATTGTTTATAAAATTTGCTATAAAAGCATTCTTTTTGCAGCAATGCCATAGAAGAATTTTTGTTTGCCAAAGAATATATTTCTAACCTGTTTGTGGGTTAGAAAGCGATCAGAATAAATCACGTTTTAATTTAAGATTTAAGCACATTTTTTTCCTGTTAAAATGGTATTAGTCCTTTTTTTTTGCCAAAATGAAAAAGAAAATTTGCTCTGCTAGTGGTTGAAGTTGTTGCTGTTTGCTGTTGTTGGCTGTTATGGCCTTTTGTTTCATTTACTGTGGTCAGAGAAACAATTGAGTTAAAAGCCTTTGCGCCCGGTGTTACAGGAAGCCAAACAGACACTCCGCTTTCTCCGGCGTCATACGATTTAGCACTTCTCTTAAAACTCTTGGATTAAGTTTCTGCTTCACCAAGCCAGAGCGGCCAAGATTATTGCCACACCTTTATTCTCATTTCACAGACACCTGAGAGATTAACAAACCATAACACATCACTCCAGAGAATATCCTGGATTATAGTTTAGACAGACTCTTACGGGATTAAGGAAAATATTTTAGCTGGATTTTATCAGGTTTATACAGATCTGGAGTGTACTGTGAAAAATGGCACATGTAATGCACATGGAACTAGTAGATAACCAATGGAATTTCAAAGCACAAGTCACATCTCACTGTCCCCTTAGACAAGAAGTGTATTGATTTTATGGTTACAACATATTACCTTCAAATTAATAGAGGGCGTCTGTGTTTTTCTCAAATTTTTCCTCTGTGTTTCTGTGATTGTCTCAATCGCATCCTCTCTACAGGATGAAGTCAATCAGATAATGGAGACCAACCTATGGCTACGACATGTGAGTGTGCAGTACAGAGCCGTTGTGTATGTGTACAGTACGTGTGAACAGTATAGCAGCTCAAGCATCTCCTCCTCTTTATGTCATGCTGAGCCACTGTCAGTACGACCATAACAAAAAAATGTGTAGCCTATAGCATATACAAACAGCAGGGGACTGTTGATACAGTAGAGTGGAGTAGGTGGAAACAAGATATAATGGAAGAGAAACATTATGTAAAGAAAGAAACATGAGGAGATAGCACAAGAGTTACCTGAAAATGTAATTAAAGTTTTTTAAAGATGGAAATTTATGTGTGGAAAAAGATTATATAACTAGGTCAAACAATAATGATCTTTTTTAGCAGAATATGGTAATATATTTTGTTTTTGACTAAACAGAGATTTAGAATTTTGTTTATTAGATAGATGTAGATTTTTCATTATTTAAATATGACCAAATAAATGACTTTTGTTGAGACTAAAAATATAATACGAGTTTAATAGTGATAAAGTTCAATTGGATGTCTTGAGAACTCGCTGACGATACATTTGTTGACGTTAATTTTTATAATTAAGTTTTTTTTTAGTTGAGGGCGGTTATACTATATGCGCTTCTGTTTTATTAACACTTAAAGTGTGTTACTTCAGCAGCATTGCGTACAACATATTCTAAAGGACATGTGTGTCTGTCTGTCTGTTTGTGTGTCTGCTTGTGTTCTACACTGTTGTATTATGCAGTTCCTAAAAGCAGAATTCTTAATATCACTGAACACAGAGAAGTCAGCAGCATTACTAACATATCTCTAGATACAAACATATCAAAATACAAAGAAACACACACATATATTTTTCAAATGCTTGTAGCCACATGTGTAGACAATGTCAATAAACCTGATGTACGCTCACGCAGGCACTTAGCAAACTGTTATTTTTGCAGTAAAGACTATGAGAAGATACAGATGACATTCAATACACCGTCACACATGTACACACACATACTCGCACAGCAGTGCAAACTGCAGACATAAGGATCATTATTCACACATTCCCAGTGTTTTTACTTCCTTGAAGGAGGCGGAATGTTAAGACGCCCGGCTGACTAATTACTCTATGAGATTTTCTTAAACAGAGCTGGTGACGAATCACAAAATTTCATGCATGCTGATATTTTCAGTGCGCCAGTATATCAGCGAACATGACTCAAGCCTGATGTGTATTTATATATTTGTCATAAAACGCTGTTAGAATAATGTTGGGAGAGTAAAGTGGGAGAGTGCGAGAAGAGACAGTGAATCAATCTTAAGGTTTATTTAATCTTAATGTTTAGTATGTTAAGCTGAAAGTAATAAATGCATGTACAGTAACTGCAAGGTCAAAGTGAGTTATTTAAAAGCATAATGATTATGAATAAATATTAGTTTGACATTTTTTGTATTTAATGCACGGAAGCCCTGAACTTCAATGTAAAAAATATCTTGGTGAAGAAAATGATCCTTACATTCGCTCATGTAGTCTCTTTTTTCTCTTAATTTTTTTCTCTTCAAAAATATATTTTTGTAAAAGAAAAAAAGCGATTTTTTTTTTAAGAGAATTTGTTTTTGAAGAGAATAAAAAAACTATAACATCATAATGCATTATTACGTCACAACTGACTATGACATTGCAATCAATTATGACGTCATAGTCTATTTTGACGTAGTAATACACTATGATGTCATAGTCTGTTGAATGTTTTTTTTTTAAGAGAAGGGGATTTTGTTTAAGGGAATAAAACATTTTGAAGAGAAATTTCTTCACCAAGATTTTCTTTTACATTGCTGTTCAGAGCCTCCAGTTTAATAATATGAGCTGCCGTAATATTTGTGATTTTGTTGTAGATATGGAATGACTACAAGCTCAAGTGGTCACCAGCAGAGTTTGATGGAATCGAGTTCATCAGAGTCCCATCAAATAAAATCTGGAGGCCTGACATTGTACTTTACAACAAGTGAGTCAAGACTTAACCTGTAACTGAATTTCACTTTCACCTGAATTTTCTTTCGAACTGAAGTTATGAATGCATCACAAGTCATGCTCTTTTTCTGACACAGTGCTGTTGGGGATTTCTTGGTGGAGGACAAAACCAAAGCTCTTTTGAAGTATGATGGAACCATCACTTGGGTCCCTCCCGCCATCTTTAAATCATCCTGCCCTATGGACATCACATACTTTCCTTTTGACTATCAGAACTGCTCTATGAAGTTTGGTTCCTGGACCTACGATAAGGCCAAGATTGACCTGGTGCTCATCGGCTCGAAGGTCAACCTAAAAGACTTCTGGGAGAGTGGAGAGTGGGAGATCATAGATGCACCCGGTTACAAACATGACATCAAGTACAACTGCTGCGAGGAGATCTACCCGGACATAACCTACAGCTTTTACATACGCCGACTGCCTCTGTTCTACACCATAAATCTTATCATCCCCTGCCTCCTCATTTCCTTCCTAACCGTGCTTGTCTTCTATCTTCCATCGGACTGTGGCGAAAAAGTAACGTTGTGCATCTCTGTGCTGCTCTCCCTTACTGTGTTCCTCCTCGTCATTACGGAAACCATCCCGTCCACCTCGCTTGTTATCCCTCTGATTGGCGAGTACCTTCTCTTCACCATGATTTTCGTCACACTTTCTATCGTCATCACCGTCTTTGTACTGAACGTCCACTATCGCACCCCAATGACCCACACCATGCCCAGCTGGGTACGTACCGTCTTCCTTCGAGCCTTACCTCGTATTATGTTCATGCGTCGGCCTCTCGACCTATCAGAGTCTTCTGGAAAAGTGGGACTGGAGAGCGGGGGCTCGTCAGGGAGTGGAGCAGGAAAAGCAGGAGAAGGGAAGAAGAGGAAAAATAGTGGATCTCAGCAGGGTGCAGTGAACTCTTTGGAGTTTGGAGAGGGTAAAGCTGCCCTGGAGGGAAAGAAAGGTGGATGCCCGTGTCACCCGATGAAAGAGGCACCCGAGGGGGACTGTGGAAAAGTGAGCCGTCAGTTGAGTCCGCAGGCCATTAACACGGTTGTGGCTTTCTCTGTGGTGTCACCGGAGATCAAACAGGCTATCGAGAGTGTAAAGTACATCGCGGAGAACATGAGGAGCCGCAACAAAGCCAAAGAGGTAAAGAAATGTCATTGCAGAACACATTGACTTTGGGAAATTGCTTTTTTCTTATTAACACATTGCCAAAATGCTAATTCCCTGCTACTGAATAACATTATTAGGCTGTTAATGTGCGCTTTTTAGAGCGTCCCTACCACAGAAACTTTACCTTAATGCATTGTGGGATTTGACAGCTTGGGCCGTGCAATCACGTTTTTGTGACAGGCAAATCTGCCGTTTTGAAAGCCTATTATGCATTTATACATGTCATAAGCATTCACGTAAATTCTAGAATAAACGTTTTCTCCAATGATGGGAACATATTAATAAAACACTCATGATTGGATGTCAACAGCAAAGTGACAGGTACACACAACACACTGAAAAAATGTATACCTTGAATGCACTCTAAGTGGTTTACCTAAAGCAACTGCAAACGCACAATGCAGATTTTGCAAACTGAATATTTGGAAAATTGGTCGGTAAGGGACCATGTAAAAAGTTCACACGTTATATATAAACGTAATTTAAAGTATTAATATAAAAGTGATTTTGTTTGGTCAGCAATAATCTGCAAAGTGTCTTCTTTCATAAGAGACTAATGAGGATTTAGGTCTGTATTTCAAAGCATTCATGAATTTCATGATTTGTGTAATTTGATGTGTATTTTAAATACATTTAGTCAGCCACGCAGGCTACAATCTACAAAGCTTATCTAAAATTTGACGTGTCCACTCAATACTAAGAGTCCATCTGGTTTTGATCATAAAATATTGATGTCTTAAGCAATATTCGGACAGGATTGGATTTATACGAAGAGGTGGATAAAGATGCCAGTGCAGCTAAAGATTATATTGTTTCTTGCTTTTAAAAATGCCTGTAAAAGTATCTCCAGGTAACCCAGTGTGAATTGACATTTTAGTAAAAGGCCACTGAATTGCCTTGAACAGCCTGTAGGCACTTTTTTTCTCTTCAGTTCTCAGGGGTTGAGTTCTCTAACGGTGGTTGAAGACACAAGAAAATTAAAAGACTTATTTATACTCACTATTGCATATGGATTTAAGGACTTGAGTTGTCAGTGTCTCACATGGTACAGAAAGCAAGTACAGAATCCACTAGAGCCCAGTCTATGAGATGTGCATATTAGTTTAAAAGTGTTTGAATACCATCATCAGAGAAACATTACTTCCTATCGGTGTACATATTCAAACATATTAACTGCTTGATCAAGGCCACCTTTTCTTTTGCATTGAACAGTGATTTACTTTGCAAGCATTACACACATTTGCACATACTTTGCACAACTACATACATTTGGCTAAAGCTTTTTTCAAAGCAACATACAGTGCGTTCAAGAGCATTTATTTTATGTGCGCTCCCTGGGACTCAAACCCCTGACCTTTGCGCTGTTAATGCAACGCTCTACCAGTTGAGCTGGAAAGGGGAAAACTAGTCCTTTTGATTTTCTGTGCTCTATTATCATAAGGACTTTACTTCAGCATCAGCGGCTCATTCTATTCATCTGGGATCTGAGTGCCGGCAGACAGCGTCTTATTTTTCTCTGCGGCAATGTTCACCTCAGGATGCCAAGCCAATGTATGTCTTGTTAATTCTTATTCTGTGTTCGCCGACGTCATGGGGTGTAGATACTGTACAGTAGGTCACTCATCAGTGTGTTGTACCAAGTGGGCCAACTATATATAACTATGACTGTATAACTAATGTTCCAGAAGAAGAGAATTAAGGTACAACACATTGCAGCCTCACTCGATACCATCTTTTTAGAACAGTTTTATGCATAGCTGTATGTTCACTTACATAACAATTTTATTCAACCAGTCTGCTTTTTCTCTATTGATTTGGATGACATATCGTAATTGACCACATACAACATTGTCAAAAGTTTAGGGTCACTTGACAGATTTTTTCTCAAAATCCAGCCTGTCAAGAACTGAAAGGGGGGTGATTGGTGTGCCGCTACAAACGTCACATTCGCTTCTGTCATGGGGCTGTAAGAAGAGGCCCAGAGTGATCCCAGAAATTTAATAGCAGGGGAGTGCATACACATCTCATGGCACGGCTGATCTGTGGGTTTGAAGGGGTTTTAGACATTCATTGATGGACAGTTTTAATGAGAATGCTAAAAGGCTCAAAACGTGCTCAGATTCCACCATCATGCCGTGCATCGGCTCTCTTGCGTCCTCAGAAGCACAGGTCATACATCACAGGCTGGTGAGGCTTACAGGAACAACTCCGCTTCACTCAGTGGAAGCGTTTACTGAGTGCTTCACTGACAATAAGTGCTTTAGATCCCTTAGCGGAGACATCCTACTTTGATATGGAAAGTCTCATCATTTCATCTTTCATCTTCACTGTGTGGCTCAGAGCCTCGCTACCGAATCACATTAGCATTGTAATGCACCCCAATACGTGGAGGGAGGATGTGTTGTATAGCTCCACTTTTAGTAGCACAATCTAATTTAGATTCTCCCTGTGTAGTGTGCGCAAAGCTTTCTGGAAAGACGGCATGTTTGCTTTTCACACCAACCTCGTTTTTCTGTCTTCACCATGTTTTTCTACATTTACCTTTTTTTCGTGTAACCTCATTTTCTTTCCTTGTTGCTTCTAACCTCTTTTTTCTTCATTTATTAACCTTCCGTTTTTTTCTCTTATTGTGTGCCATTTCTCTCTTAGGTGGAGGATGATTGGAAGTATGTTGCCATGGTGATTGACCGCATCTTCCTTTGGGTCTTTGTGCTGGTGTGTGTGCTGGGAACCATAGGCCTCTTCTTTCAACCTCTTATTGGTTTTTTCTCTTAGTTGACAAAGAAACTCAAATGCACACCTGCTGTAAACCAATAAGAGGCACCGAGTATCTGTTTCAGCAGTCACTGACATACCGTCGTATTTATTTAACATCGCACATGTTCCGTCACCACAAAAAAGCTGTACAACTATATACCGTTGTCTTTTTGTGGATAGCTAATCAGTTCTGTTTTTTCTTCCACTTTTCAATTAGAGAGTTAAAGATTCTCTTTAACTGTTAACAATCAGTGGTTCTGAAATGACCACAGCTGAACGTTGTAATCACCATCAAGTGTAAAGCACAATTTCACTCACTACTTAAGATGACAGATCAGACTGATTGGTGGTCGGTTACCACAACTTACAAATGACCTTCCAATTACACAGTTTGATTAGAGTTTCGTGACACTTGCCATATTTTTCAAAACAAAATGGTCATCTCCTCTGGACAAGTCTTTTGGGGGTCCCTACCATTTGGACACAAAGCAGCTCATTTGTCCTGTAGGCAAATTTTTTTATTTCATAAAAACTGATACAGTAAAATCAGATGCAAATTTTCAAGACTTTAAAATGTTCATTATTTTCCTCATCTACGCAATGCACATTTGATTTATAGAGAAGCAGAGCTTTAATGGGAGCAACACCATGGACGCTGCGTGTATAGGCGAATTCTGTCATGTGACACCACATTTATTTACATTAAAGCACCATTTTCCTGAAAAAAAGGTATTTCCAAACTATTTTTTGCAACTTGAGAAGTTTCTATATGAATTTTATGCGCTAAAAATAAACAGAAAAAGATTCTGTCAACATTTGAGAAATGTTTGGATGGAAACATGGCTACTGCCATGTTTTTAGTGCTCTTTACATTTTTAAAGAGACAGATATGATGTATGAAATATGACAAGACTCAATTATTGTATGTAATTAATTCACTAAATTGACTGCATCCTAATTGTGTAAATGTAATCAGATTTATCATGATTACTTTTACTAAAATATATCTGGGGATCCCCAACAGGACCCGCCAAATCTATTTTTACTTCTTATGGGGGCTCCCTATTGCCTTATGGGGGGTCCTGGACCCTCCTCATCCCCCTCTCATTTGGAGCACTGCTCTTGACCAACAACAGGCACTCAGGAAAATCTGTAACAGAAAGTGATGGGGTTTTATTACAAGAATAGAAGAAATCCAGCTTAAGACAAAAAAGGAGTTGTGTAAATTGGATGATAAACAGTCAGAAGTTGGTGAACGTTGCGATAAAATGCATCTAGAATGTGGGTGATCTATAAATAACTTCCAGAATAAAAGTGACTAATCAGGTTTCATTTGCCTTTTTAATTTGCCATTTCATTAATTCATTATATTTTACATTGTGTCTTGTCACCCTGATACAGCATGGTGAATATTTTATGGTTTTTTTCTTTTAAAGCAAATGTATCGACTGTGTTATTTGAGTCTAAATCCTTAACTGTTTTTTAGTGCCGTTCAGGCTATTAAAATGACTCACTGACTCTCTCTCTTTCTCTCTCTCTCTCTCTCTCTCTCTCTCTCTCTCTCTCTCTCTCTCTCGCTCCATCAGAGACGTAATCCCCTCCTTAATATCACCATTGCAATTTTTTCCACTTCTACTTGTATCAGCTTCTGACAATTTTGTAACACGTTTTTAACAGATGCCTTTCAAATAAAATACTTTTTTTGTTGTTGATCTCTCTGTCTTACTGCCTGTGTGTTCAACTCAGCAAGTATTGCTTGTGCATGTAGCATGCGTCTGTGAAACACATGTGCTTATCTCGGCTTGACTGCTCTAGCAGAGCTTGAAAGTGCAGCTGGTTTTACGGTTGGTTTTAGTGGTATTAGTAACAGCCTTTGATGATCATTTCCCAAGTGTAAAAGCAGTTTCATGACTATTTGAATGAATTCCAGCGGAGTCATAGTCGCATGCCACTGTTGGGTGAAAATAAGACTGCTTGCAATTTACAGTAAATTCTATGGACTGTAGTAATCTAGAAGGTCAGTATGCAGAGGGAAATCATGAACTATATTTTTTACACTGAGTACAATAAGCTCTAGAAGAATTGGTTTAAAGCACATGAGGCCTTTTTTCTATTTTTGTGTATTGAGTGTATTGAATCATGTATTGAAATGTACAAAAACTAACATAAATGATCAAAAATGTATGTAACCAACATGGTAACACTTTACAATGTTTTATTTGTTAACAAATAGTTTAATGAATGAAACCAAATTGTAAATTGTTACCATTATTACAAATCATATTCTTATACGTAGCATATTTGAAATGTAAATTTGTATGCAGCTCTAAAGCCCTATGTATCACATTAAATGCAAAATAAAAATCTTCTGAATGCATTTAATACTTACAGTACTCAAAACTGGGATTAGGTGTAGTGGCATCTTCCTTTCATCTGCAATTTTGCACACAAATGGTTCATTATAAACATTTCAGCTTCAGGCAACAGATATCAGTGCTTTATGAAAACTAAAATAAATAGAAAAGGTCTCTCCTTTGTGTTTTCACTTTAAAGCAGACCACAGCTGAACGATACCCCTGACATGTTTAGTGAAGGGCTGTCGCTTGCTAACACACACCACACACAAAAAGTGTAATACACTTCATACAGTAGATCTGCACAGGGTGAAGAACCTGCTTTTGTAAAATTAACAGGTTGTTGTTTGAGATTTCTGAGATTTGAGTATTTGTTGAGATTTCGGTCGAAGAGACTTGCCTTATATCAAAGTGTTATTTAATGCTCAGAAAAAAAATGTTTTGTTTACTTTATAAGTGTAGACCTGAATTTTCTGTTTGTTTAGTCAAGTGGATGCACAAGAGGTTTATTTTCTTGGCACCCATTGAAAATCTCTTTCTTACCCTCGAAATCCTTCTGATTGCTGTGCCTCCATTTCCATAATTAACGTTTGTTTGCGCATTTGCATGTGTTTGCATTTGTATTACTCCCCCTTTGATATTTTTTCTGTTTGGATGTTTACCAAACGAAATGTGCGTGGCTGTGTGATTTGGGAATGAAACGCACCCTCAAATTCACCTTTCTGCAACTCTCTCTGCTTGAAATGGTTTTTGTGTTGTTCTCATTTCGCAGGTCTTTCTAAATATACACCTGGCTGATTGCGCTTACCTAGGAGCACTGCCTCTTTATCTTATTTCTGGATTATTTGGGCAACTTGTCATTGTTACCAAGTTATTGTGGTGATCGTGTATGAGCGCTTTGTTGCTTTGTGGTGTGGTCTTTACAGCTATTTCTAGTGGGTGATGTTTTTAGGAATTCAGTTTGCTTACTTGAAGAATCGTGAGTCATGTGAGTCAAGAAAGCCATTCGGGACCAAAGACCGCGACTATTCAAACTAAACACCATTCAGAGAATTAGAACCAAGTATTTAAATTAATTCAATGCCTAACTGAAGGCTCACAATAGCCTCGCAGATGCAACTTAAATTTATAAGTCAAGTTTAGATTATAAAGCTGTCTGCTTCTCTTTGGGTTGACTTTATTTCTAATATAGCTGTGAGTCTGAAAAACACTCCTTTAGCTACGATCTAGAGGAAAAATGTCTCCTGAACTGAGCTAAATCTGGCAAAAGCTTCCTTTAGGGCACTAGGGGCACAGTCTCTAAAGGTCAAAATTATTCATAAATGAAAGGGTTTTTATTGTAAAAATGCATAAAGGTTTATGGGTATGTTTTGGCAGTAGTTTTTTTTTTTACCTCAATTGATGCTTCATTTGGATAGCTATATGTAGCTGTAAACATCTTTGTGAGTATGTTTTTACACAATACACCTCAACTGCATGATGCATTTAGTGTAGCTCAAACTGTGGTTACACACATTAGAAAGGTTTTAAATACACCATGTGGTGACCTGAATAGCAGAAACTGATTCTTTCCATAATTTACCAATATTCAGCTTCACAGTGCGTTTCCGTCTCCACTTTTCAGCATGGTTCAACAAACAAAAACAGTAATGTGTATTGATATCTTTTAGGCCAAAGTGAGGTTGGCTGTGGTCATGTGCGGAGTGCACATGTGTCTATTTGCATCAATCTACATCTAAAAATTAAGCATTTATTAGTATTATTAAATATTTTAATCATTTATTTAATTTAATTCTATATTTAATAAATTAATAGTTTTTCAATTAAAATGAGTAACATTTTAGTATAATATAATATAATATATGTGTCCCTGATCACAAAATAGCACAGGAACATTTTAAGTAATAGCCAAAAATACATTGTATGGGTGAAAATTATTAAGTAAAATTATTAAGTAAGGGTTTCAATCTTTTCAATGCTGGACTTGAAGAAGATCCTGTCATGTCAAACTTTTGTAGGGCTGTACAAAAACAATTCACAGATGTTTTAAATAATGCCGAAAACTTTTCAAACTTTGGTCACCTTTTCACTGGGTCCTCCTTGATGCTGTTATTTCGCTTTATTCTGCCAGCCATATTAGACAAAGCTAAGGAATGTTTGTTGTTTACACACACACACACACACACACACACACACACACACACACACACACACACACACACACACACACACACACACACACACACACACACACACACACACACACACACACACACACACATAGAGGCTGTGAGAGAATGAAACACTAATAGAGAGCTTTTAAATGCCTAATGGATTTCTCAGAAGGGTATAACAAGGGAATGTTTTAGAGATAAATCAATGCAAGTGTCTTCTTAAAAGCAGTGTTTATATTACTGAAGTCATATTTTAAAACCAACAGAGAAGAATATTCACTATTTGCACATATATTATACAAGGACTCAGGTGTGACTTCAGATGGTTCATCTTGGATCCTCTTGTGTGCTTTGTGTGAAGGTTTCACAGTCCAGCAAACACAGACACATACGGCCAAACAAAAACAGATGCACAGTCACGTACAGAATGCCACTGAATTAGAGTTTCTTTCTAACCGTTTGGGTTATTAAGGAATTGTGTGTTTTAAAGCCCTAATACACATAAGTTCAAGTTTACTTTCTTAAAGACCCTTGCATTCTGTTCCATTTCATTCTGCTCCATCTAGTATGATATTTGAAGGAGTATACAGTATGAAGGAATACTACTTAACCTATGTAGGGGGCAAGTTTACATTTATTTTTGTGAATTTGTGGATATTTTTATTAATTACTAAATATATCTAAATTAAACTGAGAGTTGTATATTAAAAAGAGAATGTGTACATGAATAACTTGTGCACATTCTCACATGCCAGTCAAGTCAAGTCAACTGAAAGTAAAACGAAGAGGCTTTCACTCAATAATTCATTTTAGTGTGCCAAGCTCCTGTTAGACTACGCTACATAGAGAGATAGAGACAGAGCCACACAGCAGCTTTTGTGTTACAGTAAAACCCCTCAAAACAAGAAAAACTGTAATCTTACAGTATTTAAAGAGCTACTGTATAGTGTAACGGTTGTTAGATTTTGGATGGTTTAGCAGATATTTGCAAATTCATTTGGCAGACACATATCCTAAGCAACTTCCAATAATACCAGTGTATATTTTTTATCGATTTGTGCATTCCTGTGATTTGAACCCATAACTTAACGGTACATTCACACGGAGTGTTAGCACTAACGTTTCTCATTTACTTTAAATAAATAAAGCTGATCTGAATAGTCGATCACTGCTTTTGCTCATGGCAAAAGTTGAACATTTCTCAACTTTTTAAGCGTCACCGCAGGCGTCAGCCAATCAGATCGCCTTATGCAATTGCCGTAGCACACATGCTAGACAATTAAGTTCAAGACAACAGACAAAACGGAGAAACAGAAAATGGAGATAAGGCTTATTGTTGCGGTGGGTAATCACCCGCTTCTTTACGACCAATCTTTATATACTTACGTATATTTAAAGCCGCATTTTTAGTGTTGTGGTCCAATGTGATTGGCTGTCGTCACTATGATGATCGCATCAGCACCAAGCTTTAGACACGCCCTCTGTCAAGCATCGACACTGGTGCCCCGTGTGAATGTAGAAAATAAAAATAAAAAATCTGTAAAAAAAAACTGAAAGCTGGAGTGATAGAAATATACTGTAAAATAACATAACTGTTTTCCCCATTTTTTGTGTACATTTGCAGTCTTTTTATGTAACTTGACAGTTTTTGTTTACCGTATTTCTAAAATACACTGTAAAAGAATTTCTGGCAGGTGGGACACAGCTGGGGTGCCATAAATAAACTGTAAAATTACAGGTTTCCCCTGTAAAATTACATGTTTTCCCCCAGGGTTTTTTAAAGTTAATTTGTGATCTTTTCTGTAATTTTTATGTTTTTTACCGTATTTCAAAAATACAGTAAAATTCCAGTTTTTTTTTTTACATTTTACATGGAAAATCTGTTAAATTATGTTTTTTTTACAGTGTTGCTTGCTCCATGTTTTGTTAAATAAGCTCCAGAAACCCCTGAATTACTTTATTGGAATAAAATCCTTATAATCATTTGCTCGCATTTGACCTGGAGCGCTGAGAAATTCTGTAAACACTACAGAGTTTATATCACAAACAGCAGATGAAATCCATTGGTTTAAAAACATGACTGTAAACAAAAATAAGTCGTCATAAAAAACGTCATGTATATTATGATGAACAAAAATAATCTCCAGCTGTTAAATCAGTTTGGCTCGGCTCTGACGGATGTATATGCTATGTGCAGTTTCCACATAGTCAGAGTGCTTTTATCTGGCCATCGAGTGTTTTGTTCATTTAACGGCATGTTAACGATGAATCATATTGACCTTGCAAGCCCTCTGACAAACTAACAGCCCTTTAAATGCCACTTATGCAGTTACCAAGGTTCAGCATGGTGCTCTTATAATTATATAGGCCTAAAGTTACTGCTTACTATGTGTTTATATATGTATGTGTGTGTGTGTCTGAATGACCTTTGATTGGAGAAAGAGCATCTCTAATGCTTTATTATATGACTGCAGTACTGCAGGTCAGTGTTTTTAATGGGACTATTGTACATACAGTATGATTGGCATTGTATGGTAAGTGCTTCGTGAAAGCCTGTGCAAAAGAGCCATAATTTTGTTCTGTCAGAATTAGTAACTATTAGGACATTGTTCATGGCAAGTAAAGTCAAAGCTCAAAGCTATTACGTATATTCAGATGACAGGCCCGGTTAAAGGACTGGGTTAGGTATTAGAGGTGATATACCATGTTATCAAAATATTATTGTATATTATTGTAAATGTTTCAGCACTCGTAAATCTGACATGTATTCTGAATAGGATTCATTGGGGGAAAAAACAAGAAAAAAAGCACAAACAAAATAAAAAAAGTAAAGATGAATTTGACTGATAACATTATTTATTTCTTTAAGAAATTCCATATTCCAAATTCCAAATTCAATATTTTTTGTTATCAGGGACCCCTTAGGTGTGAATCATGATACATGGGGGGTCAGATTTAATTATTGGGGGTTGTCTCTCCAATACAGGACAAAAAGAGAAATAGAGGCGTTAAGATATCCTGACCAAGATTTCTGTAAGTGTGTGAGTTTTGAAAAGTTGTTCTAATTTTAGTGCAGGAAATAGAAGAAAATGATGAAGGAGACATGTAAGAGATGACTTCGTGACCCAACACCTGTGAAGAGATGATGCCAACTCTTGCAAGGACTTGTAAAAAACTGCCTGTACTGATAAGAAACATGTATCTTGAATGTAACTTACATTTAAGCATTTGGCAGATGCTTTTATGCAACTTACATTGCATTATATTATACATTTGTTTCTGAGTATGTGCAATCCCTGGGATCAAACCCATGACCTTGGCATTGTTAGTGCCATCCTCTAACCACTGAGCTACAGGAAAGCAAGTGAATGCCCCAATACTTCAGAATAAAGTGTCTGGCAAATACATACATTAAATGTTAAATAGGTTCCACAACACAGGGAAATTCATAATATTATATTGATGTTATTTAAAAAAAAAATAGTGTAAATAAAACAATCCGTATCCAAACAAACATATTTAGTGTATTTATCGCTGACTTACCTGTGCTCTCAAACAGTAAAACAAAAACAGGACTGGGTTAGTTGTGGATGCTGCATAATGCAGATTTTCTATTCAGACTTTTTTGGGAACCAACTAAAAAAAACATAACAGGGATCTATATAGACAAAATGAACAAATGGGATTCTGCTCATACAATATTATGTAAACAAACTTTTTTATATCTCTATAGAGCTACAAGATTTCTGAGCTAAATTGTCTGAGGAACTCTTGTAAGCTGTTTGTTTCTGGCAAATAATACAGCATATCTATTTATATTAAACAAGTCCTGCTGCTATTGATAGTTGAATCAAAGAATTATCGACATTCACAAAGTTCAGCTCTGCTATCCCTCATACACTTAAACATACAAATCTCCTTGGAGACGTTATGCAGATTTCCTCTGCCCACATGTAATGAAAAATACCTCGAACACCCTGTTTTCCTAACCCTACACCTCTCACATTGCCCTGCGGCTGTGTGTGAGTGTGCGTGCTTGCGTGTGTGCATGTGTGTGTGTGTGTGCACATATTTGAGTAATGTGTGTAACAAAAATTTAGCACAATGTCATTATTTACCATCATGCTTTTCTAAACCTATATGACCTTTTGTCTTTTAAAAAACAAAATATTTATATATTTAAATACCACTCTTGACATTATTTTATGGTCAAAAACAGAGCTCAGGCTATCTTTAAAAACTTTTTTGTGTGCAAAGAAGTCATACAAGTTGGCACCGACAATCACCACATACACTATGTTTCATAATCTATTTAATTTATTATTTATTGTAATACAATTATTATAATTAATAATCATATTTTATCTCAATTTAATATCTATAGTTTAATAACAGTTAAAGGAGAAATGTGGAGATTTTAGCGGCATCTAGTGGTAAGCAACCAACGGCTCACTCAGCCAGTTGCATCTTCATTCCTCACAAGTTATTTTTTTCATTTGAGAGTTTTAAAGAACAACCCTATTCGACAGGGTTTACTTGGTTTCACTGTACCATTTCTGACAATTGCACTGGGACTTTATTACGTCTTTGAAATACCTTGTAATAGACTTTGTTATATCTAAAATGTTGTGTCTTTGTGAACATAGCAAACTGAATAGTGAATACCAATACAAGTGTCATTTAGTTTTAGTTATTGGAAAAAATATTTGGATCTGTAATTTAATAAATTCAAAGTGAATATTGTTCCTCACTGGTTTACAGTTATAAGTAAGTTTAACTTAAACCCAACAGATTAATAACATTTGTTTAATAACCATAAACTATTATTTACACAATTCTAAAGTGATCTGAAAGACATATGTGACCCTGGATCACAAAACCAGTCTTAAGTAGCATAAGAACATTTGTAGTAATAGCCAAAAATACATTGAATGGGTCAAAAAAGATTTATGCCAAAAAGCATTAGGATATGAAGTAAAGATCATGTTCCATGAAGATATTTTGTCAATTTCCTACTGTAAATATATCAACATTTATATTTGTGAGTAATATGCTATGCTAAGGACTTCATTTGGACAACTTTAAAGGCGATTTTCTCAATATTTAGATTTTTTTGCATCCTCAGATTCCTGAGTTTTAAATAGTTGTATCTCGGCCAAATATTGCCCTATTCTAATAAACCATATATCAATAGAAACGTATTTATTTAGCTTTTAGATTATCTCAATTTAAAAAAAAATGACCCATAAGACTGGTTTTGTGATCCAGGGTCACATATAGCCTGTGACTTGACACTGTTACAACAGTAAATATCCTAGTAAATGAAAAGTAATCCCTTGTATCATTTCACAGCAATGACAATCTTTGCCACTAAATAAGTATAAAACAGTTCTGCACAGCAGTGGTGTTCAGGGTTCACTTTCTCACCCTTCATTTAGATTATTAGTCAGATGACTCTTGATAAGTGCTATAAATGCAATAACATTTAGCATCTTGTCCAGTTCCTGATGATGTAACGCAACACCACATCATGATATTAACACCTCCACACTTAGCTGCAAGTTTAGAATTTATTTAGACATGTGTAAACTGTTTTGTGCCACGAATTGCAGTACATAATGAAACAAAATAAAGTTATTTATTTAATTTAGGAAGTAAAATAGGAATTTTAAAAATTACCCTTTCAGTCAGGGTTTGTTTCTGACAATTGCATCAACTGGGCTCAGCTGGGACTTCTCCACACTTGAAAGTAGATTTGAAAACCTTGTCACAGTTGTGCATTGTTCTACTTATGGTACATCTTTAAAATGCCCTTTATCGGCCTTTTTTATTTTGTCTTCTTTAAAAAAAAAGGGTTCAAGATGATGAAAATTTCCCTTGTGACTGGTTTTGTGGTCCAGGGTCACATGTAAGATTTTTCATTACTGAAAATGATTACTCATTAGTTAACAGTTACAGTTATCGATTGGGATATTATAATTATTCAATGACCTTAAACTACTTACATAATCCTTTTCTGCAAGACGTATTTGTCCTGTGGCGTAACGCTGTTACAGTCAGTAAATATCAACAATTATAGAGGCTGGTGCTTACAGCTGCTGTCTGTCAGAAAATATACATGACACACAAACTCAAACATCAATAGACTGTATCCTTATAAGTACTTGCAGCTAATAAACAGCCAATATGCCAATAATAGTGAGAATTGCCCCCTATACTGAAGTGTTACCCACTTGTTGTTTCATTAATACAGCACACTGCGGTGCTATGTGACTTTCCAGCAACTAGAGCAGAAAATCATCCCCATCACACAGTAGACATTCCACGACTCTCCAGGATTGAACGTGGCATGCGCACGCTCCATGCGTTTTTATTGAATTTTTTTTTTACTTCTGTACAGCTGTAATGTAATGCTTCTTGTTACCACACAGATGCTAAACATCAACCAGCACGAAATTAATCTTTCTGATTCAGATAACCAATGAAAAAGATTTACCCCTACAGTACCAATGAATGCTACCAGTCTGGCATTAACGGCTAACGTTGTACCAGTCATTATTTG